>JXCR01143635.1:8104-34517 GCA_002079205.1 Phalaenopsis hybrid cultivar
AAGTGATATATTAAAGACTTTTCAAAGATTGCTAAGCCTTTATGCCATTTACTGGAGAAAGATGCAATTTTCAATTTTGATGAAGAATGCCTAAAAGCTTTTAATTTATTAAAAGAAAAATTAATCACTGCACCAATTATAGTTTCACCAAACTGGGAAAACCTTTTGAATTGATGTGTGATGCTAGTGATTATGCTATAGGAGCTGTTTTAGGATAAAGATATGATAGAATTTTCAAAGTAATTTACTATGCTTGTAAAACTCTTAATGAAACTCAAATCAATTATATAATAATTGAAAAAGAGTTATTAGCAACAGTATATGATTTTGATAAATTTAGATCAAATTTAATTGGAATTCATTGTGTAGTGCATACAGATCATTCTACTATTAAGTACTTAAGAAAAAGAAGGATGTTAAACCTAAACTTATAATATGGATTCTTCTTTTTCAAGAATTTGATTTTGAAATAGTAGATCGAAAGGGGACTGAAAACTAAATTTTTTATCATTTGTCCATGCTTGAGTTAGAAAAACCACTCTGTTTTGAAAAAGAAATTAATGAACATTTTTTCAGATGAAAAATTGTTCACTATTAATGAGTGCGATGTTCCGTGTTATGCCGACATTGTGAACTTTATTGTTAGCGATACTATACCTTATGGAATGGCATACCAACAAAAGAGAAAATTTATTTCTAAAGCTAAGTCTTATTTTAGGGATGACCCTTTTTTATATAAACAAGGAAAGGATCTAATTATTCAAAGATGTGTACCATTAGAAGAAACTTATGAAATTATCCAAAAATTTCATAATTTTGATTTTGGGGGACATTTTGGTGTTGATAAAATAGCAAACAAAATTTTACAATCTGGATTCTATTGGCCTACAATTTTTAGAGATGTTAATGTTTATATCAAAACTTGTGATAGATGTCAATGAGTAGGCAATATTTCTAGAGGAAATGAGATGCCCCTCAATTATATGCTAGAAGTTGAAATATTTGATGTGTAGGGATTAGATTTCATGGGACCATTTATACTATCTTTCGAAAATTTATATATCTTGTTAGCAGTGGACTGTGCATCCAAATAGATAAAAGCTGTTGCTTTACCTTGATGTAATGCTCAAAGTGTTGCAAAATTTTTGAAAATAAACATATTTTGTAGATTTGGGATGTTGAGAGCTATCATTACTAATGGGGGAAGTCAGTTTAGAAATGTCATAATGGAGAAGTTATTAAAGAAATATCATATAAATCATAGGATTGTTATTGCTTATCATCCTCAGACAAGCGGTTTAGCTGAATTATCCAATCGGAAAATTAAAAGAATTATGAAAAAAATCTGTGAATCCAACAAAAATAGATTGGTCAGTCAAACTTGACTATGCTTTGTGGGCTTGACTGCATATAGAACTCCTATAGGAATGTCCCCATATAGGCTAATATTGTGAAAAGCTTGTCACGAAAAATATGTAAATCCAACAAAAATGGATTGGTCAGTCAAACTTGACTATGCTTTGTGGGCTTATAGGACTTCACACAGAACTCCTATAAGAATGTCCGAGTGTAGGCTAATATTTGGAAAAACCTATCACTTACCAGTTGAATTTGAGCATAAAGCATATTGGACAATTAAAGAATTTAATTATAATTTGAAAGATGCTAGTGAGAAAAGATTATTGCAATTAAATGAGCTTGAAGAGATAAGGAATGAATCTTATGAGAGTGCCACGATTTATAAAGAAAAGATGAAGATGTGGCATGATTGAAGGTTTCTTTCTAAAAATTTTTAGTGAGGGCAATAAGTTTTACTATATAATGCAAGGTTAAGATTTTTTCCAGGCAAACTTATGTCCAGGTGGATGGGCCCATTTGTTGTGATAAAAGTTTATCCTTATGGAGCTGCAGATATTAAAGATCCTAAGTCTGAGAAAATATTTAAAGTTAATGGACATAGACTGAAACCTTAATTTATAAGGGATCACATAAACTTAGGCCCCGTTTCGGGTAGCTTAAAAGTGCAGAGGCATTTTTAAAAACGCCGTCTTAATGTTTGGTTTCTTCTTTTGACGACTGTTTTCTTAAACAGGCTTTTCATTTTATGAAGCACGCGGATCGCGGAGATATACCCCTTTACGTCGCTATCCTTTGCAAACATCCCGATCCCTAATCCTATTCTCCAAAGTCGCTCCGCTCCACCCCTGCCTCCTCTCTGCTCCTACCTCCGCAGGTAAGAAATATCTTCTTCTTGCTCTTCTTCTACCTCCTTTCCCCCATGTTGCAGAAACACATCTCGATCCATATGTTCTTTATGGTTAATGTGGAAGTTTTTTGTGGGAGAAAACCTAGATCCAGCTCTTGGGAAGCAAGTTTTGCCAGTAAAAATGTAGATCCTTTGTTCAAAATGTCTGTTGTTTCTTCTCGATTTGACATTCATGTCCTTTCTTTGAAAAGGCTGATGTTTCTTTTTTATTTACTAAAATTTTTTAGGGTTTGTTGCTCATGTGGTCTTCATGCGAGGAAAATATTTCTGTGGCTATTTAAAAAATGAATCTTTGCTGCATATGTTGAATCATAGAATAAAATGAATTTTTGAATGGTTAGAGCATTTTTAATTTATTCCTGAAAAGCTTATAAAAAATTTGGTTGCCATATTAGCTAATGCAGGAATGATTTTGGGTTAGCTTTTTTAAAATAGTCCCTGTTCTAGCTGTTTAGGTTGCTATATTAGCTAGCTGCCCCTATGACCCCTATGAATTGTTGGTTTCCATTTTTAAAACTATCATGGTGTTATAAAACTATCATGGAGTTAATGCAATGAATTGTGCCTTTGGGTTGTCTTTGCTAGCATTGCTTTAGAATTTCTACTCAGCTCTATGTGTTCCAAATTTCAATTGGTTTTTACTCAAATACGGTGATACTATAATAATAAAGAAAAAGAGAGGTTTCATGTATAATGGTTATATTAAAAGCACATTTATATTTCACCAAATTATATTTTAATTCATTATTTTTCTTGAATTTTTTTAACATATGCATAGCCCATATCTTAAGTGGTTCATTTTTGGTTATAATGTCATCTAACCATCCGTTGATGTGAAAGTAAAAGATGAGTAAATCTAAAGACTCTGGTTCATTGGCTATATGGGATAGAGAGAGTACTAATATTTTTTGTGATCTATGCGTGAGAGAGGTAGAATTGGGAAATCGACCCACTACTTTTTTTAAGAAAGAAGGTTGGCATAATATCACAACTAAATTCAAAGAAATAACTGGAAGGGATTACAATAAGATGAAACTAAAGAACAAATTGGACTAATTAAAGAAGGACTGGAAACTTTGGATAGAGCTTAAAAGGGGATCAACTGGGTTAGGATGAGATCCAGTAAAGCGGACAATTGATGTACCTGAGGAATGGTGGGAAGAAAAGTTAACAGTAATAACATCACTATTTGAAGTAAAATTCAGATACATATTTTTTGAATATTGATTAGATTTTTTTTTTGTTACAGATAGTGCTAGCGGCAAAAAAATTCAAATTTACTAGAATTGAACCAGCTTTAGAGGGGAAGTTGGATGGCATGTTTACTGGTGTTGTAGCAACAGGAACTCATTTTTCACCCCTAATGAAGCAGGTGTTGCAAACCTAGCAGAGGATATGGAGACCGAGCATATAGGTGATTCAGGAGAAGGTCCCAGCCAAATCCACATAGATATCCAATCCACTGGTGGAACAAAGCGTCCCCGACCTGCAAAAAATAAAAAAGGCTTTTCATTTGTAAAGGGTTCTATTGAGACATTAATTGAAATTTCCAAAAAAAATTCCAAAATTGCGAAGGACAGCATAATCCATGAGTGTGTTAAGATCCTTAACACATATCCTAGTATTAAGGAAGACCAGGATATGTATGTTAAGTATGTCAAGTTGCTTGAGAACTCACCCCGGAGGCAGTTCTTTAAGACTTTGGACCCAGAATTTTGTCTTCCCTATTTGCGCTCTTTTATGAAAGATTGAATGTTATTTATGTAACTTCACTTACTATTTGTTTGATGGACTCGTTATGTATTATGTGCTATTTATCTGATGGACTCGTTATATGTATTGTATTTTTTCTTAAATCTTGAATGTGATAGCTACATATCGAACTTTGATAATTAGATATGCAATTATTCAATGAAATGTGTGGCATGTATGTAGCTTTCTCTATATTTTTATTGCATGCAGTTAAATTTACATGCATGTACTCTTTGTATAGTTGTCATTTTATCTATGTTTGCTGATATTACATCACTATTATTTATCTGGTTTAAAAGTCTACCTTCCTTTCAGATTTTACATCATGGAGGAAGGACAGATTAATCAAATCCGCATTGTTGCTCTCACTCTTTCGTTGTTATACCATTACTACAACGCATATGTTGATCAAAACCCATGCATGACGTCCGTGAATATTGGAGATAGATGGATCAAAGAGTTATTAATTCGTTAATCCCAGGATTGTGTCGGAGCTATTGACGGAACACATGTCGACGCGCGTCTTTCTGGCACGGAGAAAGTTGCATACATTGGACGATGCGGATCACCAACACAAAATATAATGGCTGTTTGTGATTTCATAAGTGTTTCACATATGTGATGGCTGGATGGGAAGGTAGCACACACGACAGCCGCATTTTCAAGTTTGACTAGCAACAAAAAATATGGTTTCCCTTATCCACCACCAGGTACGACAATTGTGCTTAGCTTTCGACCATCCTAATTACTTTAAAATTTCTAAATGAAAGAAAACCTTACTCAAGCAAGTACTACTTAGTAGATGCCGAGTATCCTTTGCAAAGGGGATATTTAAAGCTATATCCAGATACAAAATATCATATACCTAATTTTGCGAGATCGAGCGGGGTTGCACAAGGAAAGAAAGAAAATTTTAACAAAAGGCATTCATCCTTGCGTGGTGTGATCGAGAGATTGTTTGGGGTTTAGAAGAAGAAATGGGTAATTCTATGTTATATGTCAACTTATCCATTTACAAAACAGTCCAGATTGTAGTGGCAACAATGGGACTACACAACTTCATTAGATGACATCATTCCAGGACAAATGCAGAGTTTGTCATTATAGAAGAAGATTCATTGCAAATACCACCCGAGGCATTTGAATATCACGTTGGACGTTCCATCCCACAAATTGATGTTTGATTCACCTGAGTCACAAATCCCATATGGTGAAGGCGCTTCAGAGATGGCAGGTTTGAGAGAGCAAATAGCAAATGACATAAGCTTGGGCATTTAGATTTGATTACATATTATGCCTTTCAATTATGTTTTATTATTTTCTTCATATTAAACCTATGCTATAGATGACTTATAATGGTGACATTTCACAAATGCTTAGCTCAAATTTCACATATTATTTTTTTCATGTTAAAGCTATGTTAATAGATGGCGACAGACCTATTATAATTTGAGACAAGAAACTCTTATCTTCCCTTAATAATTTGAGAAATTAAAGTTGATACCATGCTGTAACTTACGGAGGGGATGTCTTTCAGTTTATATATTTGTATGCCCAACAAATAGTATTGGAAGGCTATCAATTTATTGATGGCATGCTGTAACTTAAAGTATATTTNGTTTTCAAGTTTGACTAGCAACAAAAAATATGGTTTCCCTTATCCACCACCCGGTACGACAATTGTGCTTAGCTTTCGACCATCCTAATTACTTTAAAATTTCTAAATGAAAGAAAACCTTACTCAGGCAAGTACTACTTAGTAGATGTCGAGTATCCTTTGCAAAGGGGATATTTGAAGCTATATCCAGATACAAAATATCATATACCTAATTTTGCGAGATCGAGCGGGGTTGCACAAGGAAAGAAAGAAAATTTTAACAAAAGGCATTCATCCTTGCGTGGTGTGATCGAGAGATTGTTTGGGGTTTAGAAGAAGAAATGGGTAATTCTATGTTATATGTCAACTTATCCATTTACAAAACAGTCCAGATTGTAGTGGCAACAATGGGACTACACAACTTCATTAGATGACATCATTCCAGGACAAATGCAGAGTTTGTCATTATAGAAGAAGATTCATTGCAAATACCACCCGAGGCATTTGAATATCACGTTGGACGTTCCATCCCACAAATTGATGTTTGATTCACCTGAGTCACAAATCCCATATGGTGAAGGCGCTTCAGAGATGGCAGGTTTGAGAGAGCAAATAGCAAATGACATAAGCTTGGGCATTTAGATTTGATTACATATTATGCCTTTCAATTATGTTTTATTATTTTCTTCATATTAAACCTATGCTATAGATGACTTATAATGGTGACATTTCACAAATGCTTAGCTCAAATTTCACATATTATTTTTTTCATGTCAAAGCTATGTTAATCGATGGCGACAGACCTATTACAATTTGAGACAAGAAACTCTTATCTTCCCTTAATAATTTGACAAATTAAAGTTGATACCATGCTGTAACTTACGGAGGGGATGTCTTTCAGTTTATATATTTGTATGCCCAACAAATAGTATTGGAAGGCTATCAATTTATTGATGGCATGCTGTAACTTAAAGTATATTTAGATTACATTCACTTCAGTTTCTTCATGCATTGCCTGTATTGGAAGGCTATCAATTTATGGAGTTGATGCATTGCCTGTATTGGAAGGCTATCAACTTTTTTCTGCATTGCCTTTATGTACTTGCTTTGAATGATATGGATTATTATGGATTTGTTAAGCAATAAAAAGGCGCATTTACATACAATATCACATGGTAACCACAAAGTATGTTTGTTGTTTATATATCAAACTTTGGGTGTTAGATTTGTAAATACGCAATAATTGGTGATGATTTTAGGTATTTTAGTGGTGGGAGTTTTTATTGCAGTGCAACTATTCTGTTTTTTTTTTTTTTACTTAATGGAATCATTCTAATTGAGATTTGTGTATATGAGGCTCTATGGGTTTTCTTTGGCTTGCTCTACATATACGAAACACACATCCATGGGTAAATACTTACACCTACGTATATATAAAAGTTTGGGTGTTATATTTGTAAAAACTTTAAAGGTTAAAGAGAGAAAGATATGTGAATGTAAAATGTAAAATTTAGCTGTTAGATATTTAAATTCATAAGAAATAAGTGGTAATCATGTAAATTCCCCTATTATTTATTGACCAGGCTTTTGATAGAGCATGCGCCATTTTTTAGTATGTCTTATTAAAGTATTGTGAAATGCTCACGAAAATGGCTCTACCCAAGTTTTTTCTTTTCTTTTTTATTTGTTCTATAGTTGAGCTCTAGCCCAACTTGCTAAATTTGAACTGAGCTTTGCCTTTAACAAATAATCTCAATCCCCAATCACATTTTATTTGGTCTGTTGTTTATTTGAGCTTGAAATTTATCTGGTGTCATATTTTATTTTTGTGTTTCCGGCCAATGCGTAAAAATGTAATTTAACCAAGGAAGATTTACATACATATACAAATTTTGAATAATATATAGCATTAAATAACATTCTTCCCTTTGAACCGTTGGAGGATGAAAGTCATGGGAGAGTGTGATCGTTGAATAGTTCATTAAGAACTTCTAAAATAATGATTGCATTATCACTTGTCATAATATGCCTCTAATAGCTCCATGTATAATACTTACACCTATGTATATAGCTCCATTTTGTATATATATCTCTGATCTGCATCTGATGGAAATAGAGCTGTTAAGGCATAATTTTGGTTTCTATATAGAAATGTTAATGCACCTTATAATGCTATGCATGCACCTTATAATGCTATGTATGTCGTAAACTTTAAGGAGCAGTTAAGGCTGTTGTTCTTGTTCGATTCCATTTTTTGGGCTATATCTGCTACTTGCTGGTTGGAGAGTTTGGTTTTAAGCACATATTACAACTCCTCTACTATGTTCTTTTCTGAAGCAATGTATTTCGGCTTGGAACATGTATGGCATCATTTTCAAAAATGCTTGTCAAACAGAACTGCTTGAGGGAAATGTAAATAACTGCTTGGGAGATAATTTTTTGGGGTATATCTGCTACTTGCTGGTTGAAGAGTTTGGTTTTAAGCACATATTACTACTCCTCTATTCTGTTATTTTCTAAAGCAATATATTTCGGCTTGGAACATGTATGGCATCATTTTCAAAAATGCTTGTTAAACAGAAATGCTTGAGAGAAATGTAAATAGCTGCTAGGGAGATATTTTTTGGGGTATATCTGCTACTTGTTGGTTGGAGAGTTTGGTTTTGAGCACATATACAAACCCAGCATAGTTCGTATATGTTTATATTCATGTGTACATACATATGAGTATAGCAGTTGTTTGTGAAAAAATTTTTTGTGGTATATCTGCTACTTGCTATTAATATAAACGAAGCTTCTTGGATGAATTGACTATATGGTATTGGTGTATGATTGTTGGATGAATGTTTATGTTTTCTTTATTTTTATGTGTTGGTGTTGGAATAATAGAGGAATGAATTTCTGATTTGGAATGCTTTTATTGTAACTGTGGTTTGATACTTAGTGGTGGGAGCATCATGTATGGGCATTGTTGTTTGTTGTTGACAACCATTGCTTCCACTTTTCTGTTGTTGTAAAACAGGCCACTTTTCTGTTGTTGTAAAACGCGATTTGAGACACCACCTGTATATATCAATTAATAAATTTTGTTTAGACCACAGTATGTTTCCCCCTCTCCTTTCTCCCACATTCCGCCAGCAAGACTGTACTGTTAAGCTAAATTATGAGTCATACAGTTTTTTTAAATTTGAGCATTAATGTATTGTTAATCTTAATTATGAATGAAGCTGAATTTTTTTGTAAAATGCTGACTCTGCGGTTTATTTTATGGAATCATGAGTATCATAGAGGTAGGTGATACTTATATTAGAGTTTATATTAGCATCTTTGAGCATATTTTATAATTAATGTGAATATATTACTTTATGTTGGTTAATAGTTTCATCTTTTATATGGTGGATAACGGTGGAGCGGTTTGGACGGCCACGTAAATTTGTTGTCAGCAATCGCTGTCTCCACACTTTGGTAAGTTTGCTTTTTATATTTTCTCAATTTTTGGACATATCTATTCTATTTTTAATAACTGCAGAACGATAAGTTCCAGACATTCAGGGAAGTCCGAGAAAGCGATGTGTCATTGCGGACTACCGTCCTTGCTATTCACGTCACGCCAGACACATAGCTTCGAGAGGAAGTTTTACAGGTGCCCACGGTGGGGACAAGGACCGAAAGACTGCAAATTCAATAGGTGGGCCGACAATGCAATATCCCAATTGGACACAGCTGCTAGGAATTAGATAATACCACAACGGGAGACCACCGCATATGGTTTGAGTTCTTGCGTATCTACAGCACCTCAGTCGAATAGGTTTGCTCGGGGTTTTGAGGTATCAGAAGCGGGCAACATTTGTCATGATGTGATTTTATATTTTAAAGTCAATATTGACATATTTTTCCTTGTAATTTTAACATGTTATTTTTTCTTTTTTTTTTGGGTCTTATTATAATCCATATTAGTGTGTGAATTTGTAATGAACTTTCATATATGTCACTATGCTTATTTGATGTAATCAAAACTTTTTTGAGTTATATAAATATTATTAAACTTTTTTGCATTTTCATTTCTTGACATTTGAGAAAATAACATTATACTACACAGATTATTCATTGAACTAAAATAATTTCCAAATAAGTTGTTTACAAAACGCACTAACCAAACAGTTAAAAAACTTAGTTAGAATAGGGGAAAAATGGTCAAATTTCTATAATCAGTTGTTTTCCTGACGTACTAACTAAAGAGTCAGACAGCTTATCCGGATCAGCTAGTCATCAACAGATTATCGGGATAAGCTGCTTATCAGCAGAAGCTGGATAAGCTGCAGCTACCCCAAACAAACTCTTAATGATGGAATGATGTTGGGTCAACCAGAATAAACACTGGTTATGTTGGGTTGATGACGTAAAACCAAGCGCTTTGTGGGAGGCAACCTATAGTTATTAGAGTGTTTTTATTTTGATTGTTTCTTTGTGTGTGATTAAGAAAATTAGGGTATTATTTTTGAAATTATTATGTGTTAGTAAATATTTTAAGAGTTTATTTAGTGACTAAGACATGTTAGAATGTGAATTTGGATGTTAAGTTGACTGGTGCAAAAAATGTGCAATGGCGCTTAAGCGCGGCAGTTTAATCACATGTGAGAAATTACTACCAATTAGTTTGTAAAAACATGCCAAAGCAGTTTCTAAATGTTTTTAGGAGTTATTGGAAGAATTTAGGCCTATAAATAGAAGATTTTTTTTAAGGGATTTCACCCCATATCTTTTCTAGCCCTAAAAGTCTAAAAGAAAGTGAGATTTAGAGAAAATGTCTTCATGGGAGATGGATTTGAAGAAGAAGGAAGAAACCATGAGGAAGAGGTTCATTAGTCAATTTTCATGGGAGATGGATTTGAAGAAGAAGGAAGAAGCCATGAGGAAGAAGTTCATTAGTCAAAAGTGCACAAGAGATGTATAACTGTTTCTTAGTCTTTAGTATTGAAGGAATATCAGAGAAGATAAACAAAATTGAGAATACTATGGCTTTAATGGCGATCAAGATATTTGAGTTGCATGCACATCTATAGCATATTGGATGGCAATTGAAAATGCAATTTAGCCATACTAGTTATGTAGAGAAAGTAGATAAGGTGATGTTCATAAAGCAGAAGTGGATTGAAGAAGATACTATTAGAGCTCGTCACCACCGTCCGTTTTATCAACTCTATGTTCCTTGAGAGACTAATGAAAGACAGGAATTTGTTCCTTTGAATGAAGAATGGAATTAAGTTTGGTGTTAGAATTTGTGTGTTATAAGTTGTTATTCTCAAGTGGTTTAGTGTTCAAGTCTTTTTTTAGTATTTATGACTTCTTATATGTGTTTAATTGTGAAATGATTGTTGTGTATTTGTATTTAGGAAAATCTTCTCATTCAAGACTATTTGGAGTAAGAATTAAGTGTTTAAGGTATTTATACTTATTTGTGAATTAATATAAGTTTGTTTGTGTGAAAATTTGTGTTATTTTTAGCCTCGAATTGAAATAGTTATTATAGAGAATTTTGAGGAGAGAAAAGTTATAGGAAGTTGAAAATAGTCATTTACGTGCTATGAGACCATTTAGCGGTGGTTTACTTAGGTAAATAGTGTATTTTACTTTAATTTGAAAATTTTGAAAATCGTGCACTGGCGCCTAAGCGCCACATCTCACGCTTAAGTGCGAGCCAACCCGAGAGGCAGGCGCCTAAGCGCCATTTACCCGCGCTTAAGTGTCGGTTCATGAAAACCAATTCGCGAACAGTTAAAAATGAAATTTTAAACCAAAAACCACCATTTTTAATGCCACTGTCATCTTCAACCTGTCGAGTTTATGATTTTTGAGGGCTAAGACACATCTAAAGTGAAGATTTCTTGGTGTAATCAAGTACAATTTGCTAGATCCAAGTTTCTTGAGGTAAGAGCTTTACTTCTATGCAAAAATTTTAGATTTTCACTATGTANCCGGTTCACGAAAACCAGTTTGCGAACAGTTAAAAATGAAATTTTAAACCAAAAATCACCATTTTTAATGCCACTGTCACCTTCAACCTGTCGAGTTTATGATTTTTGAGGGCTAGGACTCATCTAAAGTGAAGATTTCTTGGTGTAATCAAGTGCAATTTGCTAGATCCAAGTTTCTTGAGGTAAGAGCTTTACTTCTATGCAAAATTTTTAGATTTTCACTATGTATTTTGAGCACATTTGGAGAAATTCAAAAATTACTATTCATTGTGAAAAATAAGAAAAAGATCTATGGAAATTGCATGGGAAGTGTAGTTTATACTTTGGAAGTTTAGTTTAGTAATTTAGACANGCTATTCATTGTAAAAAATAAGAAAAAGATCTATGGAAATGGCATGGGAAGTGTAGTTTATACTTTGGAAGTTTAGTTTAGTAATTTAGACTGGATTTTTGAAGTTTTTTTTGGAATTTATAAAATTTGTAGAATGACTTAAAGAATGAAGAGGAGCAAAGGAAAGAGCCCTTTTGATTCGAGTAAATTTGTTAGTTAGAAGGCTTAGGATCAGTACAATGATGTGTTGCAATCACGAAAACTAATTCAGGAGAGGTGTTTTAGGAATCTAGGTGGAGATGTAGAGGATTTGATTGTACGCCAATATTGGGAATGATTCTGATGCTTCTCTGTTGTGGCAGCTATTTCTGTTGTTAGGGAGTTCTATGCAAACCTCCCTGAGGCTGAAGACAATAGAGTCATGATTTGAGGAAAGTTGGTATCTTTTTCACCGGAGGTAATCAATTTGTTCTATCATCTGCCACCTGATACGTTATGTTTTAATGCAAATTATATTCCGACTGAAGAAAAGTTAGACAAGATTATTTCTTACTTGACTATTGGAAGAGGACTTTGGAAGGTCACTAATGAGAGGAGAGTCAACTTCCCAACTTCAAAGTTATGTGGACCTTCAAAGGCCTAGCACTATTTTGTTTCTACTTGTCTACTACGAACAAATCATCTCAGTGAAGCGACTATAGAGAGAGTTGTTAAATTATTGTATCTAGAAAGAAAAGCTCGTCAACATAGAAGCTTTAATTTATTAGACTATCATCGGTTATGCTACTATCGTTATTACTGTAGGTCTGTGATTTGCTTCCTTGATTAATTTTTTTATGTGAGCAGGCTGGAGTAAAATATGATGGCTGGGAGGAAGTGTTGTTACCTCTAAAGCCCATCACTAAGGTGAATATGAAGACTAATTCTGAGCATTCTATTTTTGGTTGGAGAGGAGGATTTTCTAGGAGTTATGGAATGGAGACATCTGCTGCTTCTACATCTAGACCATCTACCTCACGTGCTTCTACATCTAGAGGTGAGTCTACTGAGACCCAATATGAATTATTGCAGAGGATGATGGATCATATTAATTTTACTACTGATAAAGTTTAGAATTTAGACCGTTTTTCAAAGCTTAATGATAGGTATAGTAGGACAAAGAGTAATTATGAAGAGAAATTCCAGTCATCTCTGGAGAACATAATTAGGGGTGACCCAAGAATGCAATTTCCTCTATATCCTCGTATCCTGATTATGAGACTACAGAAAAGTGGTATAGCGGTGATTCAGAAGATGAGAATTAGAATTGAGAGATTTTTATGTTTGTAATATGTTTTAGACTATGTTCTTTGGACTTGAGATTTGTGATGTGTTGTTTTTTTTTATGTTGTAGACTATGTGGTGTGGTACTGCTACATTTGCATCTTTGTGATGATATGTACTATGTATTGTATTTTGCACTTTTGTATTTTATTGTTATTGTGATGTTTGTCTTATTTAGTAGTTTGTTTTAAAATTATAGGGTAGTAACTGTTGTGAGTTTTGTGATTTAGTTAGTTTAGAACTTAACTTAATTCTGTCTTTTGAAAAGATGAAAATCTTGCTAACTTAGGTCTTAAATATTAAATTTCAGAAACTATTATCCTGTATTTTTCTTTTATCATGTTTGTGAGTTTGTTTTTATGATGAGATTGTGAAGTCGAGTTAGTGTGTTAGTTTGCTTTTATGTTTATACCCACTATTTAGAAGTCTATTGAATCTCAACATGTTGAATTGAAATGAAAATAATAGAAAATTTGATCAAAATTAATTTTACTTCTGTTTTTTATTTTATACTTTTATCATTAGAGGATAAAAATTCCTGTTAGCAGTTATTTTAATTTTCCTTCTTGCTTTTATACATTTGATGCTAAACTGTTTACTTTGTTAAAAATTTAAGTTTGGGGAGGATGAAAAATATTTTTAAAACTTTAATTTTATTTATTCTCAAATGAAATACAAGTGAATTTGATTTGAAAAGAAAAATTGATCATGTATATGAAGTTATATTAGAAAAGTAAATTTGATTTTAGAAATGAGTAAGATAATTTAATTGAAATTTTGAGTAATGAAGAAAACTTTAAGTTAAAAGATTTTAGAGTAGAAAATGATTATATAAGTAACTATATTTAGTAAGAAACATTGTATTTTTGAAAATTTTAGAAATCTAGACTTTTATTTTTTATACTTAAATTTCTTTTATTAAAAATAATTTTCAAAGCAATTGTTATATTTATAAGTAAAAGTTTGGTATCAAGACTTTGCTTTAGGAAAGAAAAAGTAGAATTTAAAATTATTAAAAGCCTATCCAGATATAGTAATCGTTGCCTAAAGAAAAAGAGAAAAAGAGAAAAAGAAAAAGAAAAGAAAAAGAAAGAGAAATAGAAGAAAAAAAAGAAGAAGAAAAAGTGAGGGAGGAGAGCTTAAGGATTAGTTCCTAATCAAAAATTGGTTCTAAATTTGATCTTTTTAAAGTATATGACTTGAGAAAATCTTAAGCTTATAAATATAATATTGTAAGTAAAATTATTCTTAATAAAAATTTTTAAGTGGAGATAATAAAAGAACTAAATTCTAAATTTGGAAGAATTACAATATTTCTAAATTAGATAGGAACTCATATTTTCATCTTTCTTAACATTAAAAATTTCTAAACTTTAAGTTGGTCTCATTTACTGAATATTTTTTCTAAATTGGACTATTATATTTCTAAATCTAAATTTTAGTAACTCCTAAAAAAACTCATATACATATCATACATATTTAGTTTTTAAGGATTGAAGCGTCACTTGAGGATAAGTAACATTTTAAGTTTGGGGGATTTTGATACGCCTAAAATATATGGTATTTTTAGACACATTTTTATACTTATTTTTGAGATATTGCACTTTAATAGAAGGTATTTTTATTTTTTTGCTTTCAGGTACAGGTAAAAAGGTGAAAAATGCTTAAAGGAGTGAAAAAAGATCAAATTTGAAGCAAATATGTGAAAAATGTGCAAAAATGTTTTGGCGCCTAAGCGCCAAATCTGGTGCTTAAGCGTCAGTTAAATAGAGAAGGCCGCACCTAAGCGCCAGTGGCAATTATTGGATTAGTAAATTCATTTTTTGCAAATTTTGAAGAGGTTTTTGAGGCACCTATTGGCTAAATAGGTTGTTGCAACCACCATGGAAGAAAATTATTATGAAAGGATGCATCTCTTGGGGAACTATATCGAATCAAGACACATTTTGAAGAGATACCAAGGTACCTTTTGGAGAATTATAAAAGAAGGAAAATTGAGACTTTGAAAGGGGTCCTGAAAGTACTGGAAAGTTTTTAAAGTTCTAAAATTGGGGAGTTAGTTGGAGATATTTTCAGGCACCACATATTTATTCTTTTTATTTTAGTTTTATATTGAGAGTGTTGTAAAAGAGAAGAGATTCAAAATGACTTCAAGAGTTTGGTGGAGGACTTGAGATAAGTTGTTATCTTTTGTTTTAGACTACTTTTGGTTTTAATTGAGACTTGTTGTTGGTTTGACAATTATTTCTACTTTCAAACTAAAGTGTGGTTTTGTTTTCTCCATGAAGTCTGAGTAGTTTTCTTTATCTTTCTTCTTAAAATGATAAGTAATTAAGTGTTGGATGGAAATTGTGGAGAGTATTAATCTTTAATGTTGGAAGAAGTTGTGATGATTTAAAATCATGTACTTCATTTACTTCTTCATTTGGCCAATCCAGATGTTAAAATTTGTTGTGAGAACAAATCAATGTACTTCATTTACTTCTTGATTTGGCCAATCCAGATGTTAAAATTTGTTGTGAGAACATGAAAGAACCGAGCTGGTATTGTCTCAGTCAACAATTGGAAAGAATCACATGAGGTTGTATGAATAATTTAAATCCATGTACTTCATTTACTTCTTGATTTGGCCAATCCAGATGTTAAAATTTATTGTGAGAACATGTAAGTCAGACTTGTATTGTCTCAGTCAACAATTGGAAAGAATCACATGAGGTTGTATGAATGAGAATGTAACGGGCTAGTATTGTTATTCAACATTTGGAAAGAATCACATGAGGTTGTATGAATGAGAATGTAGTTCATATGATACTGGTATTGTCTCAGTCAACAACTGGAAAGAATCACATGAGGTTGTATGAATGAGAATGTACTTCATATGATTTAGTGCAAATAAGTCTCAGTCAATAATTGGAAAGAATCACATGAGATTGTATGAATGAGAATGTAATTCAGTATTGTCTCAATCAACAATTGGAAAGAATCACATGAGGTTGTATGAATGAGAATGTAATTTATTCCAAATGTTAAAATTTGTTGTGAGAACATGTAAGAACCGGGCTGGTATTGTCTCAGTCAACAAATTAGAAAGAATCACATGAGGTTGTATGAATGAGAATGTAGTTCATATGATTGATTGAAAATAAATAAAAGAATCAGATGAGGTCGTATGAATGAGAATGTAGTTCATATGATTGAGTGCAAATAAATAGGGAAATATTCATTAAAGGGTGTTGAGTTAGAGGACTTTAAAGTGATAGGTTAAAGCTCCCAACTTGGTTTATTATTTTATGTTTTGATACGAGATGTTAGCCTCTAGGTGGAGGGAATCGAGGGAACTCTAGAGAGAGCTAGTATCTTCTCTGCCTAACCGGTCTTCAGAACTATTCAAACTTTAAATTAGTCAATATTTTTATAGTATCTCTAATAAGGGAAAAAAAATATTATTGATCCTATTTGGCACAACAAAATATGCATACATCCACAACAAAATTCTTATACTTATTATTGATTCATGATAAGAAGAAAGATATTTTCATATTTAGAGCTTTTCTACTACAAAAATTCAAGTTATCTTTTTTAGTTTTTTCTGTTTTTGCCAAAAAAAATTAAACTTTCTTTACTGTCAAAATGTCTTTAGTTTAAATAATTGTCTTTTTAAAAAATAAAAAGTTTTCCAAAAAGTGCAGATTTCATATCTTCCTTGTGAGTTTGAAATTCATGTCTTAATCAAAAAGTCATATATTACTTGAGTGTAGTATCCCAATATATATAAATTAAAAGTTAAATTCTTATTTTTCATCAAGATCAGGTTTTTGGTTTAGTTTTGAAATAAGGAAATAAAAGTGAAAAAAATAATCAGAATTATTGTTATATTGTTGCACATAAGCAGTTTCGGGATCAGAATTGTAGGGTNGAGAGCTTTTCTACTACAAAAATTCAAGTTATATTTTTAAGTTTTTTCTATTTTTGTCAAATTATTAAAATTACCAAAAAAAATTAAACTTTCTTTACTGTGAAAATGTCTTTAGTTTAAATAACTATCTTTTTAAAAAATAGAAAGTTTTCCAAAAAGTGCAGATTGCATATCTTCCTTGTGGTTTTGAAATTCATGTCTTAATCAAAAAGTCATATATTACTTGAGTGTAGTATCACAATATATATATAAATTAAAAGTTAAATTCTTATTTTTCATCACGATCAAGTTTTTGGTTTAGTTTTGAAATAAGGAAATATAAGTGAAAAAAATAATCAGAATTATTGTTATATTGTTGCACATAAGCAGTTTCGGGATCAGAATTGTAGGGTATTAAACCTTCAGATCCCGAACTTTGCATACAAAAAGTAAAATTCAGAAAGTAAAATACTAAAGCTATAAAATAAAATTATTTATACATAATTTTTTCTTTTTTTTTTCAATTTTTGCTTTTTTTTTTGAAATTTTGAAATAAGTTAAAACTAATTAATATTTAGTAATCCTACAGTTCAAATAAAGTTTCAAACAAAATTCTGAAATGATATTTCCTTTTTAAGGTTTCATTTTTTTCGTTTCCCCGGCAACAACGTCAAAAACTTGACCCGACCCGCAATTACGCAGATATTTATGTTACTTAATATGATAAAAACATGACCCAAATTATATTTAGTCGTTAGTGAGAACAAAGTTNTGTTTCCCCGGCAACAACGCCAAAAACTTGACCCGACTCGCAATTACACAGATATTTATGTTACTTAATATGATAAAAACATGACCCAAATTATATTTAGTCGTTAGTGAGAACAAAGTTAATATGTTAAAATTTAAAGAAATGACTTTCTCACTAGGGGTACAAAGCAAATATACGTATCATTTCAAGTAATATAGGATTTTCTATAAAAACCCCAGTATCAATCTCACAGGGAACTATGAACGAAAAGAAATGATATTAATGAATTTTTACTTTAAGAGAACTTTACTTAAGACTGCAGTAAATGTTTAAAGAAGTAATTATGGAATTAAGTTTACTAATTTCTACAAATGCAAGTAAAAGTAAATGCAATGATTTTAGAAAATATATAAAAAGAGACATTCTCCTTGCAAATAATTTATGATCGGTATAGGATTTCAAATGCTTAGAAGTTTAAATGTGGCGTTGTGACAAATAGGAGCATACCTATTCCTTAATTTTTTTGATGTGTAAAGAACATTGACTAATCTAAAGTTGGTGTCAGCATGTATAGTAGTGTTGGGCAGGTTCTAATCTCTCACTTCTAGATTATCCACTGTGCCTTCTCTGTAGGACCTACCAGTGACCCTTAGTTCCAATATCTAGATCAAATTGATAAAAGAATCTTGTCTGTCACTCTAAAAATATCAATTATATGCCCATCAAATCTTATCTCCCTATCTATTTGCACTCCTTCTCGGACAATCACCACTACTCTTTCCAAAGTGAAATGTGATACTTACAAGTCAAGAAATCTTAGTCATCTCAGGTCTATAAGTTTCCTCAAAAAGTTTTAACAAAACAAGTGGTCAATTTGTAAAGTAAATTAAGGACCTATAAAAATATCATCACAATTTTTTACGAATAAAAGTAGCTCTAAACAAAATCAAAATCACTTACTTGATTACTTCATATTGCAAGGAGAAAGAGAGAAAACTTCTCAAAACATTTGGAGATAATAAAATAAAAAATATTTATAAAACTCAAATCCAAAGTACAAGACATAAAGACAAAGATACAAATACTTATCTTGAATGTTTACCCAAGTCTCCTTTGAAGTTATGTAACTTATCTGACTCCAACAAACACTTACAATACTCACAAACTTTAGAAATCACAAAGACTCACAAAGAAAACTACTTACAATTTTATCACACTCACACACTATATGACTCTATATATCCGACCCCCTAGCCTTTTGGAATTAATCCCTATTTATAAAGCTTTGAAAATGACCAAGAGTTGCTTCAGGCATCTCTTCAAAATTTAGCCTCATTCAATGAATCTTCTAGAAATTAACTGTGGCGCCTTGGCGTCCAACTATCGGTCGTAGGTGCCAGCCAAATTCTGCAAGTGGCGCCTAGGCGCCAATTCGGCTGGTTTGGCAATTTTCTTTAGTTTAGCCCATTTTGCTCCTTTTGATGTATTTTTGATCTATTTTACTCTTAAACTCTTTTTCTTGCACCTGTAACAAAAAACATAAGAATACCTTTCATTAAAGTATCATATCCTAAAAAATTGAGCATAAAATGTGCATAAAAATAGACAATTTTAAGGTGGATCAGCTAACACATTATAGTCCACTTTATTGCTTGGTTCTCCAACATCTTCTTGAATAGGTACTTCATCAACTGGTGGAATTAGATTGCCTTGAATAAATACTTTCTTTGCTTTATCCTTTGGACTCATTCTTGGGGGTAGCACCTTTCAACTTCTCAAATTTATTTAAATTATCTCTACCTAATCTTGAACTATCTTAGAAGCTATCTTCTCGGGAATTGAAATAACAAATTCTTTAGAGATCTCTTCCAAGTTGGAGAATTCTAATTCTATTGCAATCGACGATCCTTGAAATTAAAAGACATGTGCGTTAATTTCTGGGTCATTACCATTATCGTCAATGTCTTCTTCTTTATTATTGTTACATATATCAAGATTTTGTATGATTTAAGATTTATTGTCAGGATCAAAATTATTATCACAATTAAATTAGTTATCATCAGTCACATTATCACCAGATGCAGTCAGAACATAGCCAAAATCAAATTTCATCGTATTACATGCTCACAGAGGGGCGAAGAAGAAATCATATAAAGTTAATGGTTTGAGAGATTTCTCCCCCAAATCTGTAGAAAAAAATCTCGGATAAGTAGACCCTATCCTACGTTTAGACTCTTCAATCTTCTTCTTTTATGTAATCTCTTTAATTATCTTTAGAGGTTTCTTTTCCTTTGTAATTGATAGTGCTTGTTTAGCAAGCTATGAATTCTAAGTTGAAGCTTACACTGGAGTATTTTTAATTTGAATCAGTATTTTCTTCGAAGATATTCCACAAGCCGTACTTCATCCATCATCAAATGTGTACACGTCAACTGGAACAATAGGATTAACCAAAATCATATTGATTGAACCTTCTATAGGTTCTCTCATGTACTCTTTTGGGGTCGTTATGTTCCCTTTATTGAGATTGTATTCCAACCAATTTTTGAAAATAAAACAGTTTTCTATAGTATTTCCAATTAGTCTATGATATGGACAATATAATGGGTGATCCTTCTTATTCACCTCATGTTGTTTCTTAGGCTCAGGTAATCTAAATTTTACTTTCTTAATCAAACTCTAAAATAACTTTTCCACTACTTCATCTTTGAAAGGATATATTTTATTCAAGCGCTCTACTATAGATGGAGTTTATTTATTATTTGTTTGATAAGATTTTTGTTGAGATGACTTTTGTTATACTGTTAAAAAGACTTATGACTCTATTGAGGTTATTCAGCTTTTATCTGTATTGGTTATATACCTTTTTTCTAAAGTTGCAACAGTCCCAGACTTCTTCTCAAAAGCCTTATTTGGTCTCTGTTTTTCAAATTTTTCAATAAAATCAAGCTTTTTGGCTCAAACTGAAGGCTCCAGGATTTGCTGAGCAATTTTTCAAAAGTCTTTATTGTAAATCTCTTAAGAAGAAACTCAACTAGCCCATGAATACTCTTCAACAAAATCTCAATTGCAAGTTTGTTCCTGGACTTGCGGTTCACATTTTATGCTCAATTTTCTCCATCGTAGAATATAGTCCACGAAAGTTTCATTCAATTTTTGTTTCTCAACCATGAGATCACCAACAGTGATGTGGTGTTGAGCTTCAGCATACCACTTAATGAAAAGGCTTTCCAATTTTATAGATTTTTTAACAAAAATATTTGATAACTTTGCATACCAATCAAAAGCAACCACCGAAAGACTCTAACATACTATCGAAATAGTAATGCATCACTTCCTCTTGCATTGCAATAGCTAGCTTGAAAATGCGCCACATGTTGTCAGGGGTTTTCCATTTCATCAAAAGTTTTGAACAGATATGGCAGGAAACCTTTGGAATATTATACATCATCAAATTCCTCAAGATAAGGTGTACCCTTTAGAATTGATGCTCTTTCTTTAGAATGAGCCAAGGCTTCTCTCATCTGTTGTTCTACTAAACTCTTAATACCTATTTCCTGTATAAGACTTGGAGCATAATATTTCTTGTGTTCTTCCTCTTAATTAACAAAGGTTGATTCTTTCTTATTATCAATGATTTGTATTTCCTTTGGATGGTTTACTTTAACAGGCACTACCTTTGGAGATTGCGGTTGACTCTGGAGTGTCATGATAGCAGCCATCATTTCCTCCATTTTCCTCTCCACGCGTTCGATTTGTTCATCCTTTTTTTGAATAACTCTTTTCAACGTTTCAGCAACATTCTCTTCAAAATTTATTGAAACTTCTCATAGAGATGAGGATGCTCTAGTTTAAACAACCTTTATTTCAGTGAAATCTTCTTCCATATAATCTATCAAACCTTCTTTATCGTCTGATTTTCCCATTATTTCTTTAGATAATTGCCTGTTATCCTACCTTAACTTCTCTAACTTGGCTTCTATTAAGTTTCCCTTAACAATTTTAATGTCAACAGGCAACGATTGACAAGCAACACTCTCTGAAGGAGGCTCCAAAACGGTAGTGGTCTGTGTTGGTAGAATATCACACTTAGAGTCTTTTCTGGAACTCTCTATTATAGGCACCTTTATAAGTGTTGGTTTGGTGACCTTAGACAGCCACACCATCAGCTTGTATGTACACCCCATAGAACCAGATGGTCTACTAGTGACATCAACATGCCGAGAAATGGTGGGCCCCCATCACACGAACCAAACACATCAGCTAGTACCTTCTTGTTATTCCTTGGCTTTTCAGCCCAGAAAAGAGGTTTTTCTTATACACCAGGTAGAATCAATCTCAATCCAAGATGGGACTTAATTGGTTTTCGTCCCATGGACCTCAGAGAAACAATAACATCCGCAGTACTAGCAACGGAAGTGGAAGAGACACGAACTCCCAAATATTGCTTAATAGAAACCTTGGGTGGTGGTGGAGTAGTGGTGGTAGAACTAAAGTTAACTTGACGGTCATCTGAACGGAAATTACGAGAGGTTCGCAAAGGCAAATCTTCTCTTACTCTTGTAACCATTCTAATGGGTTTCATAACAACTTGTCTCTGTGGAATATCTGAGCCTTCTTCCGGGGTGAGACAACACGCCCTAATCTCTTAAGGATTCAATAACAGAACAACCCTCTTTTCTTGTCAGCTTCTCAAAAAGTGTATAGAATTGAGTTAGCAGCATAGACTTTTTTTATTTTTCACTTTATGGTTGTAACAAAGATATTGAGGCGGCGTAGCGACAATTTTTGAAATATCTTCTTCATCAATGGAAATGGACAAAGGATGAAACCTACTCCCTCTTAAAAGAGGGGAGGACACAGGAAGCCCATCCTCCTCCTTCTCATCTGAAGTAACTGTGATGATAATCATTTTGGCAACTTTTGCCTTCTTAATTTTTGTTATCTTTTGATTCCATTTCTCCTCTGTGTTTGGATCAGAGGTGCATTCCTCGAACTCGACCGAACTTTAAAAATAGAGAAAAATCCAGTGAAAGTTGAAACCTCTTCAGTAACAGGTGCTTCATGCACTTGAATTTCTTTTCCCTTAACTGATACAGTTGCATCTGTAAGTGAAGCAACAACTATTCCAGCAGTAGTAGCAGTAACATTTCTTGCGGTAAAGTTAACGGTCCTGACAACGGACTTTGCTGGGACAACAAACTTATTCTCAACTAAAACGCTTTTCGAAGGGAGAAACTCCTAAACAGACTTCAAGTGGAATTCCACAACAGTTTCAGCAAAATGGTTCACTTCCGGCTTCACAACAATAACGATAACATCTCTGAATTTAAGTTCAGTGTTCTCAAATCCTTGTCTGAATTTGATCACTAACCCATCAGTTATTTGACCCTTGATGACAGCTAGATTCATTCCAGTAGAAAAAGAGAAAATTAACTTTGGTGAGGACATTTCTGGCATTTAAAAATTTTCAGTGCTAGCTTGGTTTTATGCTCCATCCATGACAAATATCAAAATTAACGAAATCGTTTAATAACTGGGTGTTACATTTGAAACTTATCTGAACAAATCTTTTTATGTGAAGTTTAAATTTTATTTTAGGAAGTTTTAATTAGTTGAAACAAATTAAAATAATGGGAGATAAAAAATAAGAGGTGTAGGATCCAGTANCGTCTCGTTCCAAGAAGAAGGGAGAGAAGATAGAACATATGTTATTATTAGTTTATTGGGGTTTGAATACGTTATTTATGGTTTTGAAAAATGTTTTATTATGGAATTTTGAAAGGTGTTGAAATTAAAAGTGGTGTTTTGGTTATGTGTAATAGGATCCAATCCTATGTATGTGTTCTACATTTGCCACCTTTGATCAAAAAAGAAGCTATATGGTAAGTATAATAAAGAAAGGAAGGAACTGTGCAATAAAGTATATTAAAAGAAAAAAAACTGTGTATTAAAGTACAGTAAAGAAAGAAAAGAATTGTGCAATAAAGTATAGTAAAGAAAGAAAGGTTTGTGTAGTAAAGTACAATAAAGAAAAGGAAAGAGCAAGGCGTACCTGGTTGATTTTGTTGATGCTTCAAAACAAATTACAATTGTGTAATACAAATGCATATGAAAAGAAAATGGGTTAGATAAACCTTTGAAACTTACATATGAAAGACTTATGCATGCATATTTTTCATAAAATTTAAGTGATAAGCATATGAAAAATCAAAATAGGGTATAATAATTTAAATTGGGGATGGGCTCAGACTAGATACTTTATTTATCATGATCTCACAGATAACTGAAGTATCGAAGTCTATGTATCAATATCAATCAAAAGTCATCAGTAAATCATTCTAGAATCAAACAATTCTAATCCCTCTCACTTCATTAATGAGTTAACGTGTAAGTAGGATGTGAACTTTTAAACTAAAGGTGTAGTGTACATATATGTAGTGTCTATTTCTAATATCTGTTATTAGTTCACAAATTTCTTGAGAGGGGGTTAGAACTAACAACGACTCAAAGTATGAAAAGAGCATCTTTAATTTATTATTGATTAAAAAATTTCAGCTATAAAGAAGAGCTGANTTATCTTTTGATTCCATTTCTCCTCTGTGTTTGGATCAGAGGTGCATTCCTCGAACTCGACCGAACTTTAAAAATAGAGAAAAATCCAGTGAAAGTTGAAACCTCTTCAGTAACAGGTGCTTCATGCACTTGAATTTCTTTTCTCTTAACTGATACAGTTGCATCTGTAAGTGAAGCAACAACTATTCCAGCAGTAGTAACAGTAACATTTCTTGCGGTAAAGTTAACGGTCCTGACAACGGACTTTGCAGGGACAACAAACTTATTCTCAACTAAAACGCTTTTCGAAGGGAGAAACTCCTAAACAGACTTCAAGTGGAATTCCACAACAGTTTCAGCAAAATGGTTCACTTCCGGCTTCACAACAATAACGATAACATCTCTGAATTTAAGTTCAGTGTTCTCAAATCCTTGTATGAATTTGATCACTAACCCATCAGTTATTTGACCATTGATGACAGCTAGATTCATTCCAGTAGCAAAAGAGAAAATTAGCTTTGGTGAGGACATTTCTGGCATTTAAAAATTTTCAGTGTTAGCTTGGTTTTATGCTCCATCCATGACAAATATCAAAATTAACGAAATCGTTTAATAACTGGGTGTTTCATTTGAAACTTATCTGAACAAATCTTTTTATGTGAAGTTTAAATTTTATCTTAGGAAGTTTTAATTAGTTGAAACAAATTAAAATAATGGGAGATAAAAAATAAGAGGTGTAGGACCCAGTATAGGATTTGGAGTGGGTCAACTTCACATCGAACCTGCCTCAACAAACCACCATAATATATAACACCTATTGCGGTATTATCACACATAGATTTCAAGATTCCGGAACCTCTATTTAAGAATGACTAAACAATGGTTCCAGAATCGTGAGAGTTGACAATACCTACTCAAGAAAGAAGTGAACAAGTTACATCAACAGAAGAATGGTACTCTGACCCTACAAGGGACATGGACGCACTATCGATGTTTGAAGATAAAACCTCCACATCAAAATAAAGAGAAGAATTATTCCCCAACAGAGTCGTCAGAAATTGTTGACCGTTTTTTTAAATAAAATTTTTTATTTTAAATTTGATACATAATGTAGCTTTGATTTTCAAAATGGTATTCTTTATTTTTGGAATGTAACAAGACCGGGTGGAACTAATATATCTACTAGTCAAGATAGTTGAACACGATACCACAAATGATATATTTTCTTAAAAGATAAATGTATCACTTGTTACTAGCTTAACTATTTAAACTTAACAGTTTATAACTCTATTTTGGTCTACAAAATTTATGACCGACAAATCCCCTATCTAATACACAGATTGGATAGGGTTTAGATTAATTTGGGTTCTTAAGTCCCTATAGAGGCAAGCCCCTATTGTTAATTACATCTCAGACAACTAAGGTCACCTAAGAAAACTTTCGATTAAAATCGGGGTTTTGTTTTCAAGATTTCAATGTTTAGTTTTCCATGTTTGCATATTGGAATTTTTAAGTGAGATAGGTTTAAGTAGGAACAATTATTTTTGGAATACTAAGCAGCGAAAAAGTAGGAGATGTCAGCGATACTGAAGAAGCTTCAATAACATCTCAAACTAACCTATGATTTGGTTTTACAACTTCGAAATTGAAAATATATTTAACGTTTCAATCCTGTAAATTGTTTAGATATTCATGACTATTTTCTACATGTCAAATGTAAAGGGCCCCGAGAAAATAAAAGAATTTATGTCATGTCGAACAATAACCTTATAATCATAAAAAGAGTTTAGGACTTGTATCGTATGACATTCAATCGTAAGAAGTCATAATATGTGGTATGAGGATTTACGTTGTACGTATGGGTGCATGTTATTGAAGTTTATGGAAGTTTAGTTGAAGCTCCTCCTTCTGCTTTCTGTTGTCGTCTCAACTGCTGCCTTGTGATGAATCGTCACTTGACTGCATTGT
>JXCR01143635.1:35572-45887 GCA_002079205.1 Phalaenopsis hybrid cultivar
TATATATATATATATATATATATATATAATTTTTATTTTTCCCGCATGATTAATTGCATGAGAAGGTATTACAATATTTATTAATATTTTTCCCATCATGCCAATTTTATAGCCAGTTCTTTTTGGATGTATAATTTCATCAAGCTTCACCTCTTATCAATATTGGATATGTAAACATCCTACTAGAAGTTCCTCCCAATGTTTAATGAATTAGAACAATATTATTAATTTTGTAATAAACTTTACATTTTTATAGACTCTCCATTAATAATAATAATGAATTGTTTAATTGACTCGCAATATAACTTCTAGTTTGATAAAATCATGAAATTAATTTTGATAAATTTCTTGTAAAGAGGATGTTTGAGCTTGAAATAAAATAAAATTCATCTTTACATTTGATATGAGCAACATATTTATCATTTTGATTTAACATTGACTCATATTTCAATGTAATCCTTAACAATAATAATAGTGAAGATCTATAAAGAACTTGAACATTGACCACTCAATGGCACATAGGACACATGACAAGTCCATTCTCATTGCACATCCCACACCTCTCCATCCCATTCCCGTCCTCCGCCACAACCTTGCAGCTCCCGTTGCACTCTGTACAAGGCACGAACCTCGCCCCTCCGCATCCTTCACAGACTCTTCTTCCCCCTTTTCCTCTTTCCCCTCCCATCCTTCTCGCCACCCACCTCATCATCTCCCCAAGCTTCCCAGTTTCGGCCAGCTCCACCACATCTTGAACCCCACCTACATACCTCCCTGCCACGAACAACCTCGGCACCACCACCCCCTCACCGACGAGCTCCCTCACTTGTTTCAAATAATCCCCGTGAAGCGAAACGTCGCGCTCGTCAACCTCCAACCCTGCCTCCACAGCATGCCCCTCCACCACCTGCCGCAGCCTCTCGCAATCCTCGAACGTCCGCCGGACTCCCCGTAGCGTTGTGGTATAAATCACAACTCCATCAGAGTTACCTGGCGGCCGCCTCTCCGGGTACCTCTCTAGCGGGTCCCGGATCTTCCACCGCCGAAGCTCTTCTGCCTCCTTCTTGCCCTCCCGCTCCTGTCGGTCCCGCACCACGAAGCTGTTCTCCTTTACNACCGAAGCTCTTCTGCCTCCTTCTTGCCCTCCCGCTCCTGTCGGTCCCGCACCACGAAGCTGTTCTCCTTTACTGATCGAAAACCCACGAGCTCTGGCGGCGGGTGGCGCGGGGGCGATATAGAGGCGTGACCGATGTTGCTAGGAAGAAGGGATGAGGGACGTATTTTAGCAGTGGCTTGTGTTGGCGGTAAGGTTTGGTGGAGGGACGGCTTGAGGTCTTCCAATGCCTTGCTGACTTCAGACCAGGGTTTGGGGGCGAGTTCAAAGGAGTCGAGCTTCTCAAGCAATGAGAGGGGCACGTGACCAGGCTTTGGCGGCTTGTCGTCAATGGGTTCGTGAACGGGGCCGGTGGTGAGGAGCCAGGGCTCTTCTATCTTGCTGATGTCGAAGAGGGCGATGCTACTTGGCGGCAGGTGGTAGACTTCGGCGGCCACCGCAGAGTCGAGCCGTTTTGAGTTTGCGCAGCCCATAGTGGAGCAAGTGCCAAGTGCGTCGTTAGCGGGTGACTAGCTAAGCTTTTGGCTGATAATTTATGCGGAGAGGAGAGGCAGACTTGTGGTTGAGATAGTAGGGGAAGAGAATATGAAGATTTTGAGTGGCCGTGAGTGAGACGTGGACAGGAAGTTCTATGTGGNAGGGAAGAGAATATGAAGATTTTGAGTGGCCGTGAGTGAGACATGGACAGGAAGTTCTATGTGGATCGCTTGTGCCATATCTTCTCTTGCAAAAAATTTTGTTGTTTTTTTGACGAGTAAGGTTATGGCTAAAATTTCTGTAGGTTGGCGTGAGGACTAGAGTCTGCCACGTGGTTGTCTGTGGAAGTATCATGGCAACTGCCTTATCAGATTGGTTCATTCTAGTNGTACTCATATCAATCTTACTTATTGCACAACCATTATTACCAAAAGGGGAATTGACCCAATTGAAAAAACGTTTAAACCATACCAATTATTGCAGAAACAGGAATTCAATATCATAAATGAAGGAATGTACAATGAAGCTTAAACCTCCAATAATGATTTTGATCAAAGATGAATGAGATAGAGCAGTAAAGCCCTCAACATCAATTGGGATTAAGGTAAGAAAAAGATATGGAGGAAGAAGATTTACAAACATACCACCTAATTTGCATGTATTTACATACATACAACTTAATAACTTTGCCATTATAAGAAACCGATTAGGAGTTCTTCTCAAGTCATATGGAGTTGTCCTATGGCACCTTATATTAAAATTAATACGGATGGAAGCTGGATTTCTAATGCTGCGGGAGTTGGTGGAGTTTGTAAAAATTCTTTGGTTTTATAATCTGTTGGTTTATGGCAGCTTTTTTTTCTAATTCTCCTTTTGTGGCAAAGCCGAATGCAGTTGTTTTTGCTCTTCTAGTGGCTAAAACGTTTGGTTCGCAGCATCTTATAATTGAAACTGATTCTCTTATTCTTTGAAAATTTTGCAAGTTACATATCAAGCATCATTGGAGTATTAGTCATCAAATCAAACATATTTTGCATTTATCTAAACATTTGGATATTCAAGGGCTGCACGCCAAAAGGGAAGGTAATATGACATCAAATTGGGCTGCTAAAGCTGGTGCTCATGGGAATTCTGTAGTTGTTTCTTTTGTGGTACCTCATGCTCTCTCTCAACTGGCTATCTTGGATCTTATTTTTGAATTTGGTTGATCTTTGTTCCTTTTAATTTTGTTTGCGTTGAGTTGTTTTTTCTTTGGAGGTGGAGGATCCTTAGGTTTTTTTGATTTTTTGAGTGAATTGTTTAGTGTGGGATGGATTCTCAGGACTCTTTTTTTTACTATTCTTTTTTGATGGAATAAAATGCAGAGCCAAGTAATGCTTTTTAACCAAAAAACATGTATGTATGTATGTATGTATGTATGTATGTATCTATATATATATATATATATATATATATATAGAACAATATTATTAAATTTGTAATAAACTTTACTTTTTTATCTCTCCATCAATAATAATAACGAATTGTTTTATTTACTGGCAATATAGCTTCTAATTTGATAAACTAGTGGTCATGAAATTAATTTTGATAAATTTCTTGTAAAGAGGATGTTTGAGCTTGAAATGAAAATTTCATCTTTACATTTGATATGAGCAATATATTTATCATTTTGATTTAACATTGACTCATATTTCAATGTAATCCTTAACAATAATAACGGTGAAGATCTACAAAGAACTTGTTCATTGACCACTCAATGGCACATAGGACACATGGCAAGTCCATTCTCATTGCACATCCCACACCTCTCCACCCCCTTCCCGTCCTCCGCCACAACCTTGCAGCTCCCGTTGCACTCCGTACAAGGCACGAACCTCGCCCCTCCGCANGCACATAGGACACATGGCAAGTCCATTCTCATTGCACATCCCACACCTCTCCACCCTCTTCCCGTCCTCCGCCACAACCTTGCAGCTCCCGTTGCACTCCGTACAAGGCACGAACCTCGCCCCTCCGCATCCCTCACAGACTCTTCTTCCCCCTTTTCCTCTTTCCCCTCCCATCCTTCTCGCTACCCACCTCATCATCTCCCCAAGCTTCCCAGTTTCGGCCAGCTCCACCACATCTTGAACCCCACCGACATACCTCCCTGCCACGAACAACCTCGGCACCACCACCCCCTCACCGACGAGCTCCCTCACTTGTTTCAAATAATCCCCGTGAAGCGAAACGTCGCGCTCGTCAACCTCCAACCCTGCCTCCACAGCATGCCCCTCCACCACCTGCCGCAGCCTCTCGCAATCCTCGAACGTCCGCCGGACTCCCCGTAGCGTTGTGGTATAAATCACAACTCCATCAGAGTTACCTGGCGGCCGTCTCTCCGGGTACCTCTCTAGCGGGTCCCGGATCTTCCACCACCGAAGCTCTTCTGCCTCCTTCTTGCCCTCCCGCTCCTGTCGGTCCCGCACCACGAAGCTGTTCTCCTTTACTGATCGAAAACCCACGAGCTCTGGCGGCGGGTGGCGCGGGGGCGATATAGAGGCGTGACCGATGTTGCTAGGAAGAAGGGATGAGGGACGTATTTTAGCAGTGGCTTGTGTTGGCGGTAAGGTTTGGTGGAGGGACGGCTTGAGGTCTTCCAATGCCTTGCTGACTTCAGACCAGGGTTTGGGGGCGAGTTCAAAGGAGTCGAGCTTCTCAAGCAATGAGAGGGGCACGTGACCAGGCTTTGGCGGCTTGTCGTCAATGGGTTCGTGAACGGGGCCGGTGGTGAGGAGCCAGGGCTCTTCTATCTTGCTGATGTCGAAGAGGGCGATGCTACTTGGCGGCAGGTGGTAGACTTCGGCGGCCACCGCAGAATCGAGCCGTTTTGAGTTTGCGCAGCCCATAGTGGAGCAAGTGCCAAGTGCGTCGTTAGCGGATGACTAGCTAAGCTTTTGGCTGATAATTTAAGCGGAGAGGAGAGGCAGACTTGTGGTTAAGATAGTAGGGGAAGAGAATATGAAGATTTTGAGTGGCCGTGAGTGAGACGTGGACAGGAAGTTCTATGTGGATCGCTTGTGCCATATCTTCTCTTGCAAAAAATTTTGTTTTTTTGACGAGTAAGGTTATGGCCAAAATTTCTGAAGGTTGCCGTGAGGACTAGAGTGCCACGTGGTTGGCTGTGGAAGTATTATGGCAATTGCCTTATCAGATTGGTTCATTCTAGTCTTACAGTCTTACCGAAGAGGCTTGGCGCAGGGCAGTTCAGTTAAAAGCATTTTATTATTGTATGCATTCGCACTGATCGGCTTATCCGATATTGTAATCAAGGCAAAAACGATTGGTTATTGTGATTTTGCTGGCACCGAAATTTATCTAACAGCAATTCGGGAAAATTGTAGACTTTCTGATTTATAGAACCTATTGGGGCTGTCTGATAATGGATGAGAATAAATTCAGATTTATTAAATTTTAAAGGGATTAAATCCTAGAAAGTGCCTTGCAATGAATTTATTAAATCCTACAAATTCTGTGATAGTATTTGGGAAGTCCTATCAGAATTTACAGCAGTTGGAGTGAAAAAAAACAGTAGAGTGAAATAAAAAAGTCCCGGAACTTAAATACTTAGCTCACGAACGGTTTGTATTTACGGCCGAAATCGGCGAAATCTGGATTTAACAAATACGTGGCTTTATTTTGTCCAAAATGGCTGACTCGCAGGATTTAACATACAACTCGCTTAAATCCCAGGATAAATCTGTTGCTAGTAGTATTATCGTTTGAAAGTAGAGCTTAAAGAGATCACTTAAAAAAGCTAAAGAATAAAGAAAATAATTTAATTTTTTAAAGTGTTATTTAAAGCTTTTGTTATAACTTTATCTCGCCTCGATGCAAATAATAATTAAATAAGTAAAAGAAAGAACATAAATATTTTACGTGGAAAACTGACGATGGGAAAAACTACAGCTAGAGAAGGAGAATTCTCAATATTAAATAAGTGGAGAAAATTTTACAAAAAAAGGAAAAAGGGTTTTTAGAGTTTTAGTAAGATCCTTTTGAAGGAAATAATGAAAGAGTGCCAATAAAGCAATAACAACTTGAAAGTTATTTAAAGTTTATTGTGAGTTTGATTTAATGGTTGAAACATTCAATAACTTTGCTCATAGTTTCCTTCTAAAACCTCAGTCTTTATAATCATAATATTCTTAAGAGCTGATAAGCGAGACCTACAAAATTCAGGTAACTTTGCTCATAGTTTCCTTCTAAACAAAATTCAGGTCACAAATTTTATAATCTCCATGTTGCCAGTGAAAATCTATATGTACGATATTCTCATCTTGTCCAAAAAGATGATAATTATTGATTAAAGCTTTACTAAGTCTCAAAATCTATATGGCACAAGTGATACCTTCTCCTTTAAATGGAGGAGTTAATTACTTTAATGAAGTTCTCAAATTAATTTTCACTGATAATGACATCCTATTAGGGATAACCAATCATAATCTACCACTTTACATCTCTGTAAATGTTGGACAATTTCAATTGTCCAGAATTCTTGTTGATATGGGAACATTTATCAACGTAATAAATTTGAGAACTCTCGCTTACCTTGATATTTATACTCATATGCTTTCATTCGATAAGATTTTATTACGTGCATTCAATGAGAGAGGTGAAAGTGTTCTATGTTGCATAACCCTCTTACTCAAGATTGGAGATCTACAGGCTGAAGCAAAGTTTCACATCATTGATTCAAAGACTTGCATTCAAGGTGCTTCTAGGAAACCTTGGCTTCACGGACATCGAATGGTACAAAATGCTTGCAAGATTGTATTGACTAATGCATCAATGGTGACCTGTAACCATTTTCAATTCGTGAAGTCAAAATCTATGAAGACGCAACATACTACATGCCGAAGAAATAAGTGAACTTTTTCAGAGAAATATCTGCAACTAGAGAATTAGAAAAGTATAAAGAAATAGATATTATAAAAGAAAAGAAATAAAAGAAAAAAACATCATGAAAAAAATCATTAAATGAGAAGTGTTGATTAAGAAAAAGATGAAGAAGAAAAAGAAGAAGAAATGTCTTCAGATGAAAATAAAAAATATCAAATAGTATTTCAACAATCTTGCACCACTCTAAACCTCTATGTAGGTGAAAGAGGCACATGAAGATGCAGAGTAAATTTAGATAATGAACAAACATAAACTACAATACCTTCTTCACCAAACCTTAAGAATAGAACACCAGTAGTGCATATTGATTTAAAGTCCAGCTTGGAGGATGTGCTATGCACTGCAGGTTGTTCTACTACTTCGATGAAACTAAAAACCCCATGAAAGATCTCCTCTAAAGAAGAAGACAATGAATAGGAAGGAAAAACAATTATTTTAAGTCAAAGCAAGCTTTAATCATCCATGCACAAGAAGGTCAAGCAATAATTTAGTACTTAGCTCTAATCCCATTATTCTCGGACATTGTGGCTGGGTTGGAAGTTAAAGTAGCACACCACTTGTGTTGTTATTGGAGTTAAATGTTTTATAGAGGGTCATCATCTTCAAAAATTAAAATGTTGTAAAATGTGAAGATGAAATATCAAATTAATTAAAAGAACTCCTCTGTGATTTTTATTTGTCTTTATTGACCTCATTTTCGGTGAGGTCTAAATTCTTCCATTAGATCTCAGGGTCTAGTGATGACTGAAGCAGCGGATTTTTGTGTGTTACTTTTGTAAATATTTTTCAATATTACAAAATACACACAACGGTTATAAAAATAAATATGCAATGTAAACGGATCCCTAAATATTGCTAATATGCAAAGTATAACAATAATTTAGATTATATTTCATCTTTTAATCAAAAACTTGATCTTGAAGAACTTGATCTTGAAGAAAAATAAGAATTTAACTTTTAGTTTATATATGTTGGGATGCTATGCAAGTATATGCATCATTATCAAATAATATATGACATTTTTATTAAGACCTAAATATGTAACCCATAGGGAATTTATACAATATGCACTTTTAGAAAACTTTCTATTTTAAAAATACAATTACTTAAACTGAATATATTTTTCAGTAATAAAAATTCAAATATTTTTGGTATTTTTGATATTTTGACAAAACAGTAACAACATAAAAAGATAATTAGAGTTTTGTAGATGAAAAACACTTAATAAGAAAAATATATTTCTTCTTATCATGAATCAGTAATAAGTATATGAATTTTGTTGTGAAAGTATGCAAATTGTGTTGTGCCAAATATGAGCAATAATATTCTTTACCCTTACTAGAGTTGCTATAAAGAACATTGGTTAATTTAAAGTTTGACTAGTTCTGAAGACCGGCTAGACAGGGAAGAAACTAGCTCTCACTTTAGAGTTCCCTCGATTCCCTCCACCTGAGGGCAAACATCTCGTATTAGAACCTAAAACAATAAACCATGTTGGGGGCTTTAACCTGTCACTTTAAAGTCCTCTAACTCTTCAATCAATATTTTTCTATTTATTTGCACTCAATCATATGAACTACCTTCTCTGTTTAACCGGCGCTTAAGCGTCGTATCTGGCGCTTAGGCGCCAAAACTCATTTGCACATTTTTCACATTTTTGCTCTAAATTTGATCCTTTTTCACTGCTTTAAGCATTTTTCACATTTTCACTTGTATATGCAAGAAAAACACAAAAAAACCTTCCATTAAAGCGCAATAACTCAAAAATAGCTATAAAAATATGTCTAAAAACACTATATATTTTAGGTGTATCAAAATCCCCCAAAGTTTAAATGTTACTTATCCTCAAGTGACACTTCAATCTTTAAAAACTACATATGTATGATATGTATATGAGTTTTTTTAGGAGTTACTAAAATTTAGATTTAGAAATATAGCAGTCTAATTTAGAAAAAATATTCAGTATGAGACCAACTTAAAGTTTAGAAATTCTTAAAGTTAAGAAACATGAAAATATGAGTTTCTATCTAATTCAGAAATATATTATAGATTTTCCAATTTTAGAATTTAGCTCTTTTATTATCTCCACTTAAAAATTTTCATTAAAAATAATTTTACTTACTATACTATATCTATAAGTGTAAGATTATCTCAAGTCCTATACTTTAAAAAGATCAAATGTAGAACCAATTTTTGATTAGGCACTAATCCTCAAACTTCACCTTCCTAATTTTTTCCTCTTTTTCTTTTTCTTTTCTTTCTTTTTTTCTTTTCTTTTTCAGACAAGGATTACTATATTTGGATAGGTCTTTAATGATTTTGAATTCTACTTCTACTTTCCTAAAGCAAAGTCTTGTATAAGTCTTTTACTTATAACTATAATAATAATTTTAATAAAAGAAATTTAAGTATTAAAAATAAAAGTCTAAATTATTTAAAATTTTCAAAAATACAATTCTTCTTACTAAAGATAGTAACTTATATTAATCATTTTCTCTTCTACAAACTTTTTAACTTAAAGATTTTCTTCATTACTAAAAATTTTAACTAAATTTTCTTACTCATTTCTAAAATCNTATCTAATAACTACCACTGGCGCTTAATCGCAGGACCTCTGGTGCTTAGGTACGACCTTCTCTATTTAACAGGCGCTTAAGCGTCGGACTTGGCGCTTAAGCGCCAAAACTCATTTGCACAATTTTCACCTTTTTGCTCTAAATTTGATCCTTTTTCACTCCTTTAAGCATTTTTCTCCTTTTTACTTGTATCTACAAGAAAAACACAAAAATACCTTCCTTTAAAGCGCAATAGCTCAAAAATAGCTATAAAAATATGTCTAAAAGCACTATATATTTTAGGTGTATCAAATCCCCGAAACTTTAAATGTTACTTATCCTCAAATGACACTTCAATCTTTAAAAACTACATATGTATGATATGTATATGGATTTCTTTAGTAGTAAATAAAATTTAGATTTAGAAATATAGGAGTCTAGTTTAGAAAAAATATTCAGTAAATGAGACCAACTTAAAGTTTAGAAATTCTTAAAGTTAAGAAAGATGAAAATATGAGTTTCTATCTAATTCAGAAATGTATTGTAGATTTTTTTAATTTAGAATTTATTTCTTTTATTATCTCCACTTAAAAATGTTCATTAAAAATAATTTTACTTACTATATTATATCTATAAGCTTAAGAGTTTCTCAAGTCTTATACTTTAAAATGATCAAATGTAGAACCAATTTTTGATTAGGCACTAATCCTCAAGCTTCTCCTTCCTAATTTTTTCCTCTTTTTCTCTTTTTTTTTCTTTTCTTTTTCTTTTCTTTCTTTTTTTTTCTTTTCTTTTTCAAACAAGGATTACTATATTTGGNCTTTTCTTTTTCTTTTCTTTCTTTTTTTTTCTTTTCTTTTTCAAACAAGGATTACTATATTTGGATAGACCTTTAATGATTTTGAATTCTACTTTTACTTTCCTAAAGCAAAGTCTTGTATAAGTCTTTTACTTATAATAATAATAATAATTTTAAAAATTATTTTAATAAAAGAAATTTAAGTATTAAAAATAAAATTCTAAATTATCTAAATTTTTCAAAAATATCAATTTTCTTACTAAAGATAGTTACTTATATTAATCATTTTCTCATCTACAAACTTTTTAACTTAAAGTTTTTCATCATTACTAAAAATTTTAACTAAATTTTCTTACTTATTTCTAACATCAAATTTTACTTCCCTAATATAACTTCATATACATAATCAATTTTTTTCTTTTCGAATCA
>JXCR01143636.1:3448-14710 GCA_002079205.1 Phalaenopsis hybrid cultivar
TGTAGAACATCACCCAAAAGATAGTAGATAAACACCTATGTTTACATGCGGTAACACCACAGTAATACACGAATAACACAAGGGTAATACAAATAAACCTGAAGCCTAATACCATAGTAACGAAAAAAAAAACTATAACTAAACCAAACCTCGCTGTAGAGTAGCTTCCAGTGATACGTGAACACCTATGTTTACATGGAGTAACACCACAGTAACACCAGAATAACACAAGGGTAACACAAACAAAAGCAGAATTCCTACACCATACTAACGAAAAAAAAAAAACCATAATGATAACAAACCACACTGTGGAATAACATCCAAAAGACACTACATCGAACACCTACGTTTACATGGAGATAAAACTAAAGCCTAAGTCACACAACCGTACTAAATAAAACGCAAGAAACAAGAGTAACAGCAGAGTAACACCAGAATAACACAACAGTAACACCAACACTCACTTCATCTTGACCTTCAAAGTTCAGGCTGAATGATGGCATCTCAACGTTCATGGAGACTTCCGGCATCTCAACGTTCATGGAGAAATCGACTTCTGGCATCTGAAAGTCCATGGAGCTGTGAACTGGAGCTGTGATCGGAGCTGTGAACGGAGCTGTGACCGGAACTATGAACGGCTATGAACGGAGCTATGAACGAAGGTGTCAAAAAAACCTGATTAAAAAAACCAGCGAAAATAGAACAGCAGCTGGCGCGAAATCATTTTATTGTGGCGGGATTTTTTCGTGAATTCGGGTTTTGGGTCGGGCCCGGGTCGCGAATACCCCTAAATTAGGTGGGACCGTAGTTTTCAGCTGGCGCACCTTTATTGGCTACGCACCTTCCTTACGGTGCGTAGTACTGAGGGAATATTTTCTCCACTTTTAACATACCTCTCTCTTTCATAATATGCTAGATATTAATCTTTCGTACTCATTTAATTGGTCATTTTCTATCTTTATTGTATATGCACAAAGCCATTTTTTAGCTATATAATCTTTGGTGGATGTCAATTAAAAAAAAATATTCTTATATAATTATTCTTTAATTTATATTTCCTAAATGCAGTACGCATCATTTTAATGTTTTCATTCATGTCACGCTTAACTTATGTGGAAACAGTATTTTTACTCAAATCCATACAAAATCACTGTGTTCTAATTTTAGTTATATAAAATTTTTCTTTGAGTCTATACGATAACTTTCACATGATTCAGTCTTAACTTTAAAAGTTATATTTGCACATATATCCATATTTTTTCTATATAATAGAACTATACTAGTAGAACTTATCCCACTGTTTTACTTTATCATCTAATAATATTAATTGGAAAATATTAGTTTCACATACTTAAACTATATCTCACATACTCAATTTTTATTCTACTAATTCTATACCCTCTTTTTTTCTAAATATTTTGTCTATCATTTTAGCTTTGATTTATTTAAATAAATAAATAATTTTGGTTTTTCAAAACAAAAATGGAAGCTTGCCTCACAAATGCCTACTTCATGAAAACTCAAAACGACAATGTGCTTTTTGTTTCTTTGAATATTCTAACCTTGCAAATGCTAGTGTTTAGCTTGAACATTCTCCAAGCAAGTGATCAATACTATATCATGAATTGGCTAACACAGAATTTTTTTTTTTCTTTTTACTTATCTGTTTTTTACACCTAATGCTTATTTCAGGTTCTCTGAGCCAACTGGTTCTGGATTATCATTCAGACCAGGAACATGGCAACCTCCCACTTGAATTAACCAACCTCCTGAATCCAAACTAATTTACAATTAGCTCATCAGAACAGGTACTTCTGAGCTGAAAAAATGTTCCCTACACATAACAAGTATTTTGGTGGTTTTAAATTATATCCACTTGCTAGCTTGGCATATGGCTTATCCTGAGTGATTTTTTGTTATTCCGTAACATTCTTCTTTGTATTGACATAACTGTTACAGATCTAACTAGTTTAAAGAGTTCAGTAATAAAAATATATTAAAATTTTGAAGAAGTGTTTTGAGCCTTTTGTTTTGATTTTAGTTTGCTTCATAATCTTTCGAGGGGAACTTTTTAGTTGTTAAATTAAGATTAGCCTTTTAATGATGCTTTGTGTTATGAGTGAAATTTCTACTGCTTCATTCTGAAATTCATTGTTTAGGGGACTCTGTTTCGGATTTATTATGCAATGTAGTAGCTCTCCTTTTATTTTATAAAAGAAGATATTGTGTACCCCCATATGTTAGGTTCTATTGAACCAGGGATTGAAGAACATCTGCTTCAAAGGATTTGAAATTAAGGAGAGTTTGTTATATCAGTTAAGGTGAGAAAGTATTTTTTTATATGTATTAAGTTAATTTTTTTATGAAATAAAGACTTGCATTATTGCTTCAGATACTTTTTTTTTATAATTATTTGCATATTGTAAGTTAAATGAATCATTGAAATGAAATGGCATGATAAAAAGGGAAAATTATTATTCAATGATTTTAAAAAGAGGTAATTAAATGAATGAAAATGTAAAAAACTTAAGTCATACAGAAGTACCCCCATTTGGTACTGATAGGGGATGCGATCTACCTCCGCACGAACAAATAAATAGAAATGATAAAGTTGTACCTTTAGGTGCAAAATTTTGAGAGTATCAACATGTATAATTTAAGGATACATTCTTACGTGATGTTAATTCTGATATGACTTCATAAAGAAATTAAAAAGTAAATGCTTAAATTTAAAATAAAAGCTTATAGTTTAATTTATCAATAAATTGCATATCTTTGGGTCTTTCATGCGTAATGTTTGCATATTAATTTTATGCGTGATAAGATTGTAATTGCTCTTTAAGTGTTAGAAATTACTACTGAATTTAAATATTTTTTTTGGGAAAAACTATAGATTAATATGTCTAATAGGAGATATTTAGTTTATAAGAGTATTACTGCCGATGGATATTATGTTGTTCATTGTGATAGTAATTATTGCACTGTTTAATTCTAATAAGTGATATTGTTGTGTGTTGATTTGAGATGTTTTACTTGCACACAATAGTGTTAATTTTAAATGATTGATTTTTGCAATATATTTTGTGATTTTTAATGACTCTTTTCTAAATTAGAAGTTATAAAATTTGTAGAAAGTAAATGATTTAAAAATACTGTCCAACCAGAATTTCTAACTTAGTTAATGCTAATCTATCAGACCGTATCGTGACAAAATTGGTGTCAGAGATATATTTGTTTGAATTTTGATAAAAAAGAGTCATTATGTTGATTTAATTAATTGATAGATAATATAAATGGAGGGTCAATTGTGTCTAATTGTATTATTTGTTATGTTATTTCAGAAATATGGAAAATCTAGAGGAAGTTAGTCAGAATAACGCTGAGAATGATACACCTCTGAATATCTCTGTGAACACAGATGCTTTTGCTAAGATGTTGATTGCAGTCACTTAGATGATTTGGAAGTTTCAGCCTCATGCTAGTTCTAGCGGAGAAGTTCAGATGGACAAATATTTCAGTTGTTTCAAGATATGAGGCCTTCTCTATTTTTTAGAGGATACAGTCTACTGGATGCTGAGAATTGGCTATTAAGAGTAGAGAGATTATTGATGGGTTGTTTTGTTCATCAGATAGCCCGGGAGATTGGAATTATTTAGGGGGGAAGTGACGGTTGGAATGAGAAAAACTATCTAACAATTTCTTTTCTGAATAAAATTAAAATCCAAAGCACAAAAGAGCTATTTTATTTATAAACATTAAAGTTATATCTAGTTCATATAGATTTTTAATTATTTTCAACTGATATAAAGTAAAAGCTAGCACATAATACCTATCAGTCCGCGCTCTACGACGCTTGTACACATACTCCCTAGAGTTCATCTAATATATAGCTGAAGTTAACAATTAAGATTTGAGTTAAAACTACTCAGTGGACAAATATAACTAAATTACAATAATTTTTATTTTAAAATATTTTATAATCATGCAGTAACATTAATAGACCGTGCAATAAAAGGGTGCAGTAAAGAAACCAATTTCATTTCTTTTCATTCTTTTATGTTAATGGAGAGTCATCTTTTAAACATACACTTTATAAAAATATGTTTAACTTCTTACGACCCACCATATAAGTGGTTAACATTTTCCATTTTCATTTCTATTTTTGGGTGCACGTACATTGTATTTCTCTGTTAGCATCATCCATGGGTGACTCTCATATGCTTGCATATCATACTTTACTCATTTTCATCTTGTATTTAATATTTAAAAGAAAACACATATTTTTGCATTTAAAATAAAAGCTAGAAATAGTAAATAAATAATATCATTGTAAAGTAAATATATTTACCCACCTCTGGAGAGTCGCTTTCTATCATTTTTCTCTGATCAACTTAGTCCTCGTTCTGATCTTATAAAAACGTAATAGAATTAATTAGCTTATGTTTAGGCCAATCTTCTTTCTTATTAATTCTAAATTTTCTCTTATTAGTTTCTTAATTAATTTATTTAATTTGCAATATATATATATATATATATATATATATAATCTAAACATATATACACAAATACGTAGGAATATCCAATCTAATTTTTATATTAAAGCTTCTAAAATATTCTTTTTTGCATACCTAACTTAATAGCAACTTAATTATAAACAAATTTTTAAATTTAGGATTCTTAATTTTCTTTTCACATTGCTTGATAAGAAAAACAATAATTTATTATTGAAATCAAGTTTTACGTAAAAATTTCTTGACTTAAACCTATTTCCTTCTCTGGCAATCTGTCGAGCTTCAAACCAACCGCTTGGAGAAAAATTTACGTACGTAAGACGTACGCAATGCTGAGTACATCAGAGAAGTTATTTAGAGGGTATTGGGGGGTTATATCCACGTTATACCCCCTGTAACATACCTATAACCTACATTTAACCTATAAATATATGAATACAGAAGTGCGGAACTTACTAGAAGGTACAAGTAGGTTACAAGTAGGTTACAGGGAGGTTACATAGGGTATAACGCAGATATACCCTACAATACCCTCTGGATAACCTCCTTGACGTATGAAAATTTTTCTCAACCTCTGGAGCCCTCTTCCTCTTCCTTTCACTCGGGTAGGGCACACAAGTGATCTCTCTCCTTAGTTTGCTCGGATACAGCACGGGAGGGAGGCTGTCGTTCGTATGTAGGACAACTCTACACTTATTCTTCTCCCTCGCGTCCGATGAAAATAGGCGAGGAAGCTTGATGGAGCGCCTCTTTTTTGCAAGAATGGCTCTGCATGCCATTTATGGCTTCTAGGGCTTTCGAAAGCTCAATCGAGTGTCCTACAATACGCACGAGCCCTCTCATGACCGGAAAAAGTATGCAGGTAAGCAACACATCTACTCTTCCTCCTTCCTTTATTCTTCTTCTTTTTCTTTAGCTTCTTCTTCCTTCTCCTTTTCTTCTTCTTCCTCTACCTCACTCTCTTGGTCTCTCACGCTCCCTCTATCTCTCTCGCGCTTTCTCTCGCTTCTTATATCTCTCTCGTTGGGTTCAAATGAGTAGAGGTGAGGAAAAATCCTCATTCTCAACTCCCCATGGGCGGCGAGCTTCTCATTCGAACGACACTTGCTATGCAGGTGTTATGAACCGGTATTTAAAAAAATTAATTTAATTTAATTAATAATTTAATATAGTATTATTACAATCTCCTCTTCTAAAAATTTCGTCCTCAAAATTTAAAGTAAAGAATGTACTGCATACCTCAATTAAACAGGTGAGGATTTATTTCTCTCATTTTTTATTCCTTCTCCAATGTGACATCTTTTTAATCATGTGCTTCCATAACACAAGAGAAATAGGAATCTCTCTACTCCTGAGCTGCTTCACATCATAATCTATAATTCATTCGAGCTCATCCACAAATGTCAGGTCAGGTTTAATATCTATAGGGTTTGTAACAACCTTGCTAACCTCATCAGCAATATACTTCTGTAGCAAGAACATGTGAAACACATTATGTGCCCCATAAATATGTGCTAGAAGTGCAAGCATATATGCCACTTTCCCAATCTCTTCTACGATTTCATAGGGGATAACATACAGTGCACTCAACTTCCTAGACTTTCCAAACTCTTAACTCCCTTCATCAAACTAACCTTTAGAAAAAAAGTTTCCCTCTTCAAATTTCATTGATCGTTGCTTAGTATTATAATACTTTCTGTCTATCTTAGACTCCTCTCAGTTTGTCACGAATTAGCCAAATCTTCTCAGTTGTTTCATCAACTAAATCAATGCCAATTAATTTCCTTCCACCAGTTTCTGCCCAATAAAGAGGTATTCTGCATTTTCTTTCATAAAGGCCTTCATAAGGAGCCATACAAATACTTTTTTGGAAACTGTTATTGTAGGCAAACTCTATCAGAGATATATATATGTGTATTTTCCAGTCTTCACCAAAATCAAGAACACAAAGTCGAAGCAAAGTCAATATTTGGATCGTTCTCTTCAATTGACCATCCGTTTGGGGATGAAAAGCTGTACTGAATGTCAGTTGAGTACCCAAAGCATCTTCAACTTTCTCCATATTCTGGATGTAAATCTACCATCTTAATCTAAAACAATAGAGTTTGGAATTCAATGCAATCAGACAATTTCATCAACATAAATTATGGCCAACTTGTCCACAAAATCTATCTGTCTAATAAGTAAGAAATGCGCAGACTTGGTCAGATGATCAATAATCACCCATACAACATCACGACCCTGCTTTGATCTCGGTAGCCCCATCACAAAGTCCACAACAATGTCCTCCCATGTCCACTATGGTGTAGGCAATGGCTGCAACAACTCACTAGGCTTTTGATGTTCTGCATTAATCATATGACAAGTAGGACACTTTGCTACAAACTCTACTACACTACGCTTGAACTCTAGACATAAGAATAAACCCTTAAGCTCATGATACATCTTGTTGCTTCTTGGAGGTATCGTATATCCTGAATAATGTGCCTCTTGCAGGATTTCCTTACGTAAACCATACCATAAGGAATACAAATTCTACACTCTTGTACATCAGTAACTTTTCTTCATCGATCTCATATTTTTTCATCTGACCTGCATTCAATTCGTCTAATATTTTCAAAATTTTGCATCATATGGCATTGCATCTCATGTTCTATCCTTCACTGTTGGTTGAATGAAAATTTGATTCAAAAATGCGAAACTTTTATCATTTAGTGTCACTACTGATAACTGTAATCACTTCATATATTATCAGTTCTTCTTGTTGTGTGATTATCCAATTAGCACTACCACTTACTTTTCTGCTTAGGGCATCTGCAACAATATTTGCTTTCCCGAGTGGTATTGAATATCTAAATCATAATATTTGATAAGCTCAAGTCATCTCCTTTGCCTCAAATTCAGCTCATTATGGTGAAAATATACTTCAAACTTTAGTGATCAACGAATACTTTGCACTTGATTCCATACAAATAGTGCCTTAATATTTTTAAACTAAATACAACTGTTGCAAGCTCCAAATCATGTGTTGAATAATTCTTTTTGGGATTCTTCAATTGGCTAGAGGCTAAGCAATTACCTTTCTGTTTTGCATAAGCACACACCAAAGTCCCCTTAAAGATGCATCATTATAGATTTGAAAGTTTTTTGTCCCCGAGCGAATAGTCAATCCTGAAATTGTCATCAAACACAAGTTTAATTTTTGGAAAGCTTCCTCACAGAGATATGTCCATTAAAATTTATTCGCCTTTTGAGTTAATCTAGACAAAAGCATTGTGATTTGAGAGTACCTCTCAACAAATCTCCTATAATATCCTGTCAGCCTAAGAAACTCTCAACTTTCGTAACAGTAGTTAGTCTGGGCAAATCAGCTATCACTTTAACATTTTTCTGATCCACTATTACACCTTCACTGTTGATGATATGCCCCAAAAATTCTATGCTCCTCAACCAAAATTCACTCTTTGACATTTTAGTATACAACTAGTGATACTGGAGAAAAAAGCCTGAACCGCGATGCAAGACACCATTTTACTTATGACTTAAACACGGTTACAACGATGGCTCAAAAGAAAGAAAGATAATGCGTAAGTCAAACATAAAACAAAACATCATAGATAAAGACCCAACAAACGAAAACACAACAAGCTCAACGAGGAGGGAGTCTGGAGTGGTGATAGGCGCTGGGAAAGGCCTAGGGGAGGTCTCTGGCCTGTTGTGAGGGAGGCGGCAAATGGCAAGCAAGCTGTCAGTGGGGTGCTAGAAGGATAGCAATTTTGCTGCGATCTGCAAGACAACGGTCTGGATGAGTAGCAAGGGCTGCGATAGCCTACAAGGAGGCTACAAGGACAACTGACGGTGGTTTGGAAGAACAACAGGGGTTGTAGCCTGCTGAAAAGTGGGTTGGATGGGCAGTTGGGGCTGCGACAACCTGCAGGGAGGCTGCAGGAATGAACTGTCGTTGATCTGGGATGGCAGCAGAGCAGGTTGGGCAGCTTTTTGGATTGCAAGGAGGTGGCTGAAGGTGCTGGAGGGTGGTTGGAACAGTTGTGGACTGCGGAACAGGGAGCAGTAACAAGAACATTGCAGATAAACAACACCTCGAACGGGGTTACAACCGGTGCACCTTCCTTGTCGTCAGATACAACCCTTAGGAGAGAAAATACTAGATAAAACTGAAATTAAACTTCAAATTCAATACCCTTACCTTAGACACAAAAACTCTTATTTATAAAAGACTTCACTCAATTTTAGGAAATATTAAAATAAGAAAGAAATAATATCAGATTTCAGAATTTAGGTGAGACTATTAAAATAGGGATTAAAATAAAATCAGATTTCAGATTTTAAAATTAAAATGACAATAAAATCAGGTTTTATATTTTAGGAAAAGACTTTTTAAAATAAGAACAGGAAATAAAATCAGATCTCATATTTTAAGAAATGATTTAAATTTAGAAAGTGCTTAGGAAGAAAGGTTGAGAGGGAGAAAAAGGAAATATGAGAAAAGGAAAGGATGACAAAAAGGAAAGAGAGAAAAGAGAGGAAAACCATTGTGTCAACTAGTTGTCCTTCATTGTTTGCAGAACAGTGCGAAGATGATCTGCATGATGAATCTCATCAATGGAATAAGATTAGAATTTCGTTGATGAAGACCACTACAAATCTATCTAGAAATGGTTTAAAGATTTTGTTCATCAAGTCCATAAAGACTGCAAATGTATTAGACAACCCCAAAGGCATTACCAAAGACTCATAAGGCCTGTATATGGTGTTGAAAGTTGTCTTTGAAAGCTATCTTTGCTATATTATTTTCCTTAATTCTCAATTGATGGTAACTTAGCTCAATTCATTTTTGAAAAACATCGAAGACCCTTCCAACTGATAAAAAAAATCATCATCCTTGACAGAGAATACTTGTTCTTCATTGTGAGCTTGTTTAATTCTTGATAATCAATGCATAACGTCCCGACTCTTGAATTCGCATGCAGATGAAATTTTATCCCGTTCCCTTCTGTTCTCCATCTCCTCTCACGCCGATCTCAAGCCCGCTAAGAGGACAACCCGTAAACCCCTTCTTCCATTCACATGGAGGAAGAGAGCAGCTTCCCCTCTTCCCAATCTAAAAATCCAATCTTTTCATTGGCTTCAGTCAAATCGTGCTCCTAGCCACGAGAATGCTCCTTCCCGCCTGCCCCTTCTCCGTTGTTAGCTTCTTTCTCACTCGTATTCGTTGCCTATTCACTCAATCGAATTTAGCTGGAGACCATAGAATCTTTGCCGCACTAGCCACCTCCGGTAATTGGGAAGACCCTTGCCTTTTGTCGATATTCTCCTCGTCCCTCGTACATATCAAGGTATCCAGAGTCCTTATAGAGCTCGAGAAAGGCCCGCACTTGGCTTTCAGATTTTCATTTGTGCTTCAAAGCGACCGGGATTCTTCCACTCTGCTGATTCTTTTTGCATCACTGCATACTTTTCAGGGGAAGATGCTCCGAAGCTCAGCAAGTTCTTCAACACTCAATCAGTTCGACTGGGATGTTACCAAAATCTGTGAGTTTAGTTGAGGTACTTCAGGTGACGGGAAGGAAGTTTGGCAATCCTGGATGCACTTATAATCCCGGGCTATTTGATATATTTTTTGGTGTGTTAACTAATATGTGGCTTTTGGAGGAGGAGGCCTATGAGTGCTTTTATAGGATGTGGAACATCCGAGTTTTTCCCAAGTTGAGATCTTGCAACAATTTGCTAGAGAGGCTTACGAAAGTGGGCAAGGGGGAATTGTCAAAGAAATTTTTTGATGATTTGTTCTATGCTAATTTCATTGCTAGCGTATTTACTTATAATATTATGATTGATTTTTTGTGCAAGGAAGGAGATATGAGCGGTGTGAAACAATTGCTGTTTAAGATGAAAGAGAAGGGTTTCTTTACTAATGTGGTGACTTTTAATTCATTGATTGATGGGTATGGAAAATGCGGGGAACTTGAAGAGGCTGCATCACTCCTTGTAGATATGAAGGTTAATGATTGCTGTCCTGACTTGATCACTTACAATTCAATCATTAATTGTTTTTGCAAGTTTAGGAGGCTACACGGTGCTTTTGCATACCTCAATGAGATGAAGAGGAATGAGTTAAAGCCCAATGTGGTTACTTACAGTACTTTCATTTATACTTTCTGTAAGGAACAAATGATGCAGAAGGCAACCAAACTTTTTGTGGACATGAAGGTGAGAGGACTTAAACCAAATGAGTTTACATATACATGCCTTATTGATGGGAATTGTAAAGTCGAAAACCTTCAGGAAGCACTGATTTTACTAGATTAAATGTTTCAAGATGGCGTAAAGTTAAATGTTGTTACTTACACTGTTTTAGTGGATGAGCTATGTAAAGATGGGAACCTCAAGGAGGCTGAAGAAGTTATCCAGACATTGGTGAAGTCTGGAGTGTCTGTGAACCAATTACCACACGCAGCTTTTATCCATGCTCATTTCATGAATAAGAACATGCAGAGAGCAGTGAATCTGATGATTGAAATGAGAGAAAAAGGCCACAAACCTGATATATCAGCATATGACACTGCCATCCGGGGCCTCTACAACAACAACAACAACAACAAAGCCTTAATCCCACTACGTGGGGTCGGCCACATGAATCCTTTTTCTNTGGATTATCTAATGGTCGACGTTTAATATGACCAAACCATCTAAGACGACTTTCTCTAATTTTGTCTGTCACAGGAGCTAC
>JXCR01143636.1:18627-38783 GCA_002079205.1 Phalaenopsis hybrid cultivar
AATCTTTACTTTTCTTTTCTCTTTGTTTGGCTAGTTTGTACATATATTTTTCACCCTCCTTAGTATCTAATCTATTATAAAGATCATTAAAAGCAGTATTTTTAGCGTCACCGATTGTTCTTTTAGACTCTTTGCGGGCTGTTTGATATTTTTTCTAGTTCTCTAAGCTTTTACATTTAAACCAGTTTTTATAACACAACTTCTTATATTTTATCTTTTCTTGCACATTATTATTCCACCACCAACTATTTTTATTTGTAGAAAAATTTTTTCTTTTGATTCTCCAAGAACATTTTTTGCTACTTGTTTAATAGTGTTTCAATATAAATAAAGATGAGATGTCGGGGCGTCTACAATGAAGAAAATTTCAGCGATGTCGAGGCCCTTCTCAATGAGATGGATAACTTTGGATTGAAACCTAATTATGTAATCTATACTACTCTTATGGATGCAAATTTTAAGGTAGGAAATACCTCAGAGGCTCTTAGTTTTCTTCACAAGATGCAAGAGTTGGGCATCACCCCAAATATCGTCACCTATGGTGCTTTAGTAGATGGGTTATGCAAGCAAGAGTTAATTCATGAAGTTTTCTATCATTTTAACAAAATGAGAGACATGGGTTTGCAACCTAATGTATTAACTTACACATCTCTCATTGCTGGATTTTGTAAAAGTGAATGCTCAGAAGAAGCAACTAAGCTCTTTGAAGAAATTGTTCTAAATGGAATGGCTCTAGATAAAGTTGCTTACACAGCTCTGATGCATGGTTGTTTGAAGAGAGGGAACCTACAGGAAGCTTTCATCTTGAGAGACAAAATATTAGCAATTGGTTTTGAGCTTGATTTGCATGCCTACACTTATTTGATATGGGGATCATGTATTCACCAAAAAATATATGAGACACAAACCAAACAATTAAAAAATTTATCTGGGTTGAGCAGAATGGTCATTTATTCAGAGACAACTATAAATCAGTTGTTTTTCAAATGCACAAACCAAACAATCAGCCAACTTAGATCAGCAGCTTATCAGGATAAGTTGTTTATATGGATAAGCTGGATAAGTTGCAACTGCCACAAACAGACCCTTAAACTCCCATTCTTTTTTTAATAAAAAACGCTCTCCAAAGGGAAGTGCTTGGCCTAATGAATTCCTTCTCCAATAAGTCTTGCAGATCCTTAATTGACATTCTGTAAGGTACTTTTGCTAGTGCTTTTGCACCTGGTATTAAATCAATAGAAAACTCTATCTCTCATCTTGAAGGCAAACCTAACTTTGAACTCAGTAAGTGGTAACATTTTCAAATTTTCCTTGAAGCTTCTATCGCTGATGGTCAGATTCACTCAACTTCTATCAATCATCATGTGAGACCCATTAGGTAGAAAAACTAATAAAGCATCGAGCATTTTGAATGCTTCCAGCCCTTTAGAGTTCACAAACTTTTCAGAGATAAATGAATGTGATGCCCCATATCAAATAATATTTGAACCAATTTATTTTGGATAGATATACAACCTACAATAAGGAGAAATAATAAAGTCTTTCAATATAAATAAATATTTGATAGTTCTTCTGAGACAAAGAAAAACGTGTAATGACGTTAGCAGAATCCTTTGCTTCCTGCTGAGGCAGTGCATAAATTGTAGGCCGCACATCCTGGTGGGTTTGACTTGGAGCTGGTTCTGATGACTAGGCTGACCTTTGTCTGTCGAAAGTTCTCCGAGTAGGGGGAGCATTAATGCGGTCAACAACTTGTGATCTCTAGCCTAAGATAGGGCACGACCTCGCCATGTGTCCAGGCTGATGGTACCAAAAACAGATGTTGGTACCTAACAAGCATATGTGTTGCCCTACTTTGGAGAAGGAGAACCCCCACGACATTGTCATCCTCTCTGACAAGTAAGTGGCTTCATCATCGTTACCTCAAAGGAGCTTAGACAAGCTCAGAGAACACATCATCAACCTTCGTGGCGGTGAGAATCTCTAAAATCTCTAGTTTTTCATTCTTAGAGCCCTCTCTGGGTCTAAATGTTAGAGGAAATAGTTTAAGGTTTTTCTGATAGAGAAATGTCCCCTTAGGTTATGAGCTTTTTTGCGATTTCCCTACGAATCCGTGAGCAAAACCTCACCCTTTAGACCCTTAATCTAATCGTCTGAGAGACTTGCAACTCTGTGGCCATTCAATGGCTTCATCACTTGACGAATGTGATGAAGCCACCCCGAGTTAGAGAATGAGGAATTTCGTTGATCCTTGTTCCCTGGACGATGAAGGTTATGCCTGTAAGAAATCCTTTATTTTTGCGAAGATTTTCTGCTATGGAAAAGTTTCTTCACTTTATCAAACAGTTAGATGTAGGCCCTCCATTACGACAAGTAATGGACGGTATCTACGACTTCGTCACTTCGCCCTAGGTTCTTTGTGAGATCGCTAGGATGAGCCCAATTTTGTCGTCAAATTCGATTGGGCATCATTTCATGCACATATTCACCTTCATATGTTATGCTTAACATGATTTGAAAATTGTATCAAAATATACTTTTTCCATTCGTCCTCAATCGGTTGCACCCCTCACCTAGCTCGATCGACCGTTTTTTATCGGCTCGACCGATCGGCCGCCACCGGCCTAATTGGCTCAATCGACCATTCTTTGTTGAATGACCATCACTAGTCTGATCGACTTTCTCTTATTGATCGACATCCTACATTTGTTCGATCGATAATTTTCCCTCGCGTTAATCGATTCTCTCAATCGACCTCCTCCGTCAGTTCGATCGATTGGTTGTCGCCAACCTGATCGGCTTGATCAACGCTCCTCATCAAGCGGCTGCCCATGATGGCTCAATCGACCGTCCCCGGTCTACTTGATCGATCAGCCACCACTAGCCCAATCATGTCAATGGACCATTCTTCTTCCGTCGGCGGCCCCGTCCTGATCGACTATCCTTACGCTATTCTGATTGACCATCTCTCTCGCTTGAACTGATCGGCCGCCATCGGCCCCATTAGCTTGATCAACTCTTCTTTACAGATCGACCGCCCATGCCAGCTTGATCGACCTTCCCCGGTCCACTTATTTGATCGGTTGCCACCGACTCGATCGACTCGCCACCAATCTAATCGCGTCGATCAACTCCACTTAAATGTTGCATTACTGTATGCTTATTTCTTATTGCTTGCAAAAATGCATTCACACCCCGCACACTGTCGTGCACATGTGAGCATGTCTTCATATGCTCATAATGGACATCTATGCCTCACTTTGGCACGATACTTTGTGCCTAGCTTGTGACATCCTTATGTCACCGTGCACTACATCCCTTTGCATTTTTGTTTGCATAGCATCTTGTATGTTCATGACTTGCATGTTTGAGGTCTTCCTGAGTCACTGTTCTTGCACACTCACTCTGACACTCACGTGTCTTCTATGGGGATGGCTTGCACTTTTAGCCTACCCAGTGCGTAATTCTCTCTGACGAGAAGAATTACATTACCTCACCTCTTATGGCACCACTCTGGATGTATTGCAATGAAGCAATTCCCCCAACTGTAAAGGATAAAGTTATTTTCTCAACTGTAAAGATTAAAGCCATGATTTGATGGAACTAGCAACCAAGAATTCCAGAAAATTAGCCACTTCAAAATAGCTAATTGCAATGAAAAAGGGAGAACCAAGCTTAATTTCCTATTTCCAATTTTCAGATCTGTAAATTAGCTCATGATTCCGTAAAATAGNTAATAGGAGAATAGTTTTGAAATGTTGGTAACAGTTTAGCACTAAATTTATGCAGAAAATAAAAACAAAGATTAAAAGATTGATAAAGTTTAAAAACTAACACAGTTAAGAAGACTTTAANGAATAGTTTTGAAATGTTGGTAACAATTTAACACTAAATGTATGCAGAAAATAAAAACAAAGATTAAAAGATTGATAAAGTTTAAAAACTAACACAGTTAAGAAGACTTTAAAAGAGAGTTTGAAATATTATAAAAAGATCTTTCCCTTGCAAAGAGATGTTAATCAATGTAGGAATTAAATGATGAAAAAGATAAAATGTTGTATAATGTCAAATATGAGCATTCATATTCTTTACCCCCTCTCGGTACTTGCAAAGAACATTAGCTAATCTAGAGTCTCTCATCAGCTTGTGTAGTAGTGTTGAGTATATTCTGTCCTCTCACTTCTAGATTACCCACTGTGTCATCTCTATAGGACCTACTAAGGACCCTTACGATCAAAACTCTAGANGATGTCAAATATGAGCATTCATATTCTTTACCCCCTCTCGGTACTTGCAAAAAACATTAGCTAATCTAGAGTCTCTCATCAGCTTGTGTAGTAGTGTTGAGTATATTCTGTCTTCTCACTTCTAGATTACCCACTGTGTCATCTCTATAGGACCTACTAAGGACCCTTACGATCAAAACTCTAGACCAAATTGATAAAATAATCTAGTATGTCACCCTAGAAACATTAATTTTATGCTCATCAAAACTTATCTCTCTATTTATTTGCACTCCTCTCAAATGATCGCAACGGCTCCACCCAAGATAAAATGTGGTACTCACTAGTTATTGAAATCATAGCCCTCCCGGGTCATTATATTTCTCAACGAATCTTAACGATACAAATGGTCAGTTTGCAAAGTCAATGAAAAATTGTTGAAAATATCATGATAATGTTTTAAAAATAAAAAGAGATCTTTAAATCATTCTCATCCCACAAATTAATTCTCATATGCATGGAGAAAGAAAGGGACTACTAAGAATTCATGGAGATAAAACAAAAACACATAATTTGTATTGAAATTCAAATCTTATATCATAAACTTAAACACAAATACAAGATACTTATCTTTATGTCTTCTCCCCAAACAAATCTTGAAGTTTCCTNCAGAATTCATGGAGATAAAACAAAAACACATAATTTGTATTGAAATTCAAATCTTACATCATAAACTTAAACACAAATACAAGATACTTATCTTTATGTCTTCTCCCCACACAAATCTTGAAGTTTCCTTACAAACAATCTTCAAACTCTTACCACAAAACAAAGACTCTCACTCTCTCTCTCTCTGTCTCTCACACACACACACTTGACTCAATCGAACCCTCCAAAATCACACAAAATGACTCCACAAAATCTCTAAAAGGACTCTCTTTTCATTCAAAATTTAGCTCTATTAATAGATAACTAAAAATTACCAAGGGTCACATCAAGCACCTCTACTTGGGCATCCCCCAATATGTAATTAATATAAGGGATACCCCAGAAGGCAGTGAGATGTTCCTATGAGATAACCTCCCTTTGTGAAACCCTATACCAGTTGTTATATAAGTGTAAGTAGGACGCCTTTAATTGAGAGCATTCTTGGGCATCCCCCAATATGTAATTAACATAAGGGATGCGTTCCTTTGGGAGTTGCTCTTGACCCCAAAACAAGCCAACACACTTAACTTTCTGGTTGTGGGTTGCTTTCGTAGGGTCTTCTTCACAAATTTGTTTCAAATCATTTTTTATTTGATCTCATTTTGAACATTCACTCTTGGGTCATCACACAAAGTTTTCTTTACAAAAGTTCTCCATGTTCTTTCTCATGTTTGTCTGCCTTTGTTGTGTGTCCTTATTTTTTGATTCTTCTCTTTTCTAGATCATCCATATGATTTGAAAGAGAGATTTACTCAGAAAAGGACATCATAATGTAATAGACAAGCTACCGACTTCAAAAATAAAGAGAGAAAAGAACCAAACACCCCTCTAGATAAATTTTTTTCTATTTATCCACATAAAATTAGTTCAAATTTATAAACTAAGCCTTGCCAAAAGAAACAAGCTAAACTCCAACTTATTAGGATTTCTTCTAATGCTATAAAGGACATTAGTGTTGAACAGGTAGGATTCAACACTTTTCTTATAAAATTTGTAAATCATGCATCTTTACACCTTATTTATGTGAGAGAAGTTACACCTAATTTTATTGATACCACATATCTTCTTTGGTATCTCCAATTCATTGAAAATTTAGTGATTTATGTTAGATGATCTACTTGAAGGATTAACCCCTATAATATAGAGTTCATTCTCGGTGCTTAGCACAATATTTCCTATTAAAGAATGAACCCTACTAAACAAGTTGAACTTAAGGGGTGGGTAGATGAACTCTTAAGGAAAAGATTTNTGTGATTTAAAATATTATTTTTATAAAATTTTATGCAAACTAAAAATGTTCCTCCCTTCACATAAGGTTGAATAAGCCCAAAAGAACATCTTTAAGACTCTAAAGGAGATTTTAAGAAATGAAATGTAACAAAAATCTTTCAAAATGATTTTTTTTCTAAAAAAAAAATAATGATCATAGCAATAAACAATAATTGATAAAAACTAAACATCTTTTCAAGAATAGCCTTTTTTTTCTAAGTAAAATTATCAAAAGAAAACATTTTAAATATGATAGAATTTTAATGAAAACAAGACATTTTCTTTTAAACAAAAATAAGGTATTTTCAAAACTTTTAAAAAGAAATTAACCAAGACCTTTAAAACTAATCAAAATCACTTTCAAATAGACTTAACAAAACTCTCTTTAGAAAATCTAAAGAAAAGCTTTTAAGAAAAGCATCTTTTAAAATAAATATCCTCCACAAAGAAACTTAAATGAAAAAGAAACTTAAAATGNCTAGGCTCATCAAAACTTATCTCTCTATTTATTTGCACTTCTCTCAAGTGATCGCAACGGCTCCACCCAAGATAAAATGTGGTACTCACTAGTTATTGAAATCATAGCCCTCCCGGGTCANAATCTGTAAATGAACTCATGATTCCTCATGATCTGTAAATTAGCCCAATTAGCTATTTCCAATTTTCAGAACAACTAAAACCGAAATGTATTGCAAGGCACAAAAACTGTAAATATAGAACCAAACGAAGTGTGACATATAGAACCGAAATATGTAAATGCACTGTAAATATAGAACTAGAGAAGTGCGTCATATAAATCCCAAAAAAAGGAGTGCGGCATATAGAAGATCTATTTCCAGAGCAGTGTGTCATCTAAATGCACTGTAAATATGTGATCCATTTCCAGAGCAAGATCTAAAAATCCCTAAATGTAAGAGCTAAAAATCCCAAAAAAACAAAACGTAAGGGCATAAAAACCAGAGAAGATCTATGGAGAATATTTCTAGAGCATATAGAAGAACCTAAAAAGATTCGTAATTGCCTTCTAGGCCTAAAAAGAAACCAAAGGAACACAAAAAAAAAAAATTCGAGCCGCATAAACGAACCAGAGAAGATCAAAGGAGCGTCATTTCTATAGTTTAAGCAAGATCTCACCAGAAGTTTACGCACGAGAAGATCGGTAAAGGAGATCGCAGGGAAGAGAGCGAGAGAGGATCCACAGGGGCACATGAGGAAAATAAGCCCTAGTCAACGCCGAACGAAACCCCTCCCCCGCGTTCGATGGATAGAAGTAATATTGAATACGCGATTAAAGACGATATAAAAACGCAGCAATAAACTCCGAAACAAACGCTGCGGCGGCGTTTTGAAAATGCCGCCGCAGCAAAATAAGCTGCCCCAAACAGGGTCTTAATCAAAACCACTTTCAAACAGACATAACAAAACTCTCTTTAGAAAATCTAAAGAAAACCTTTTAAGAAAAGCATCTTTTAAAATAAATATCCTCCACAAAGAAACTTAAATGAAAAAGAAACTTAAAATGTAATAGAATTCTCCAAAAACAAATTTGTTAGAAAAATCATCTTAAAATATGAGTGACGTAACCTCTCATGAGCTTGCCAATTGATAACAAAATTATATAAGCTTTACAAATCTTATTGAGTAGTTTAGCTTAAGCAAGACTAATACATGTTCATGGGTATAATCTCATAATTGAACATGTTCTTTTCTAGTAACATGTAATTCATAAACTTAATCCATAAGCATATAAGTCTTGAGCAGACTCATGCATACACACTTCACATTGCCAACTTTTTTTGTATGACAAAATACTTTGAAAAAATTTCTTTTTTCGTGTGTAAAAATCTTAAAAAGTAGGTATGTAAATGGCACTTGAGTATGAAGACTGTAAATATGAAAGGTAAACATAATTTTTGACATATAAGATCAACGCAAAACAATAAACCAAACATTTGAAATCAACTCTAGGAGTGAGAAACCAAATAAAGAACATTTAGGATAGAGAACCAAATGAAAACTTAAACTTAGAGGATCCTTAATTTTCCACCATAACTAATAAATTATGAATCAAAATAGATCGTAAATTAAATATCAAATCCTAAAAATAACTTAAAATTTATCAACTCAAATCATGCAAACCAAATCTTGGTAGATCAATCTTAAAACCGTAGGTTAGCCAACTTAGAAATAAAACTGAGGATCACACACACCCTAGAATAGCCAGTCTAGAAGCTCAGGTTTGTTTTCTAGGTACTCGTACGTAATACTAAGGACTATGCCATATAAAACAAACAACATTTTCCCTTAGATTATGTAGGTGCCTTGGGATGAAGTTATTCATGGTTACAAACAAACCTCAAACCACCTAATAGTAAGAAGATTTACATTAATCGTCATTGTTATGTTATGGTAATGACTCAACCCGCAACTACACAAATTTTTTTAAATCCAAATAATTGCTGAAAACTTAGCCCAAATTATATTCACCAGCTAGTGTGAATAAATGAAAATAAATAATAAAACTTCACACTAGGGGGCGCTACATAAGTTTACATATCGTTTCAAGTAATATAAGATTTTCCTTAAAAATGCTTGTATCGATCCCACGAGGAATGCTGAAATTCTTATAATACTGACTTGCAAAACTTCTATCTAAATTGCATATATTACAGTAGGAAAATAGTTTCGAAATGTTGGTAGTTGTTTAACGCTAAATTTATGCAGAAAATAAAAATAAAGATTAAAAGATTGATAAAGTTTAAAAACTAACACAGTTAAAAAGATTTTAAAAGGGAGTTTAAAAAATTATAAAAAGATCTTTCCCTTGCAAAGAGATGTTAATCAATGTAGAAATTAAATGATGAAAAAGATAAAATGTTGTATGATGTCAAATATAAGCATTCATATTCTTTACCCCCTCTTGGTGCTTGCAAAAAATATTGGCTAATCTAGAGTCTCTCATCAGCTTGTGTAGTAGTGTTGAGTAGATTCTGTCCTCTCACTTCCAGATTACCCACTGTGTCATCTCTAAAGGACCTACTAAGGACCCTTACGATCAGAACTCTAGACCAAATTGATAAAAGAATCTAGTCTGACACCCTCGAAACATCAATTCTACACTCATCAAAACTTATCTCCCTATTTATTTGCACTCCTCTCAAGTGATCGCAACGGCTCTACCCAAGATGAAATGTGGTACTCACTAGTTAGTAAAATCATAGCCCTCCCGGGTCATTATGTTGCTCAACGGATCTTAACGATACATGGTCAGTTTGCAAAGTCAATGAAAAACTGTTGAAAATATCATTATAATGTTTTAAAAATAAAAAGAGATCTTTAAATCATTCTCATCCCACAAAATTAATTCCCATATGCCTGGAGAAAGAAAGGGACTACTCAGAATTCATGGAGATAAAACAAAAAAGTCATAATTTGTATTGAAATCCAAATCTTACATCATAAACTTAAACACAAATACAAGATACTTATCTTTATGTCTTCTCCCCAAACAAATCTTGAAGTTTCCTTACAGGCAATCTTCAAACTCTTACACAAAACAAAGTCTCTCACTCTCTCTCTCTCTCTCAGGCACACACTTGACTCAATCAAACCCTCCAAAATAATACAAAATGACTCCACAAAGTCTCTAAAAGGACTCTCTTTTCGTTCAGAATTTAGCTCTATTAATAGATAACTAAAAATCACCAAGGGTCACATCATGCACCCCTTCTTGGGCATCCCCCATTATGTAATTAATATAAGGGATATGTTCCTTTGGGAGTTGCTCTTGACTCGAGAAGGCAGCGAGATGTTCCTATGAGATAACCTCCCTTTATGAAACCCTCTACCAGTCATTATATAAGTGTAAGTAGGACGCTTTTATTTGCGAGCATTCTTGGGCATCCCCCAATATGTAATTAACATAAGGGATACATTCCTTTGAGAGTTGCTCTTGACCCCAAAACAAGCCAACACACTTAACTTTCCAGTTATGGGTTGCTTTTGTAGGGTCTTCTTCACAGATTTGTTTCAAAGCATTTTTTATTCGATCTCATTTTGAACGTTCGCTCTTAGGTCATCACACAAAGTTTTCTTTACAAAATTTCTCTAGTTTTTTTCTCATGTTTATCTGCCTTTATTGTATGCCCTTATTTTATGATTCCTCTCTTTTCTAGATCATCCATATGATTAGAAAGAGAGATTTACTCAGAAAAGGACATCATAATATAATAGATAAGCTGCCGACTTCAAAAATAAAGAGAGAAAAAGAACCAAACACCCCTCTGGATAAATTTTTTTCTGTTTCTCCACATAAAATTAGTTTAGATTTATAAACTAAGCCTTGCCAAAAGAATCAAGCTAAACTCCAACTTATTAGGATTTCTTCTAATGCTAGAAAGGACATTAGTGTTGAACAGGTAGGATTCAACACTTTTCTTATAAAATTTTTAAATCATGCATCTTTACACCTTATTTATGTGAGAGAAGTTACACCTAATTTTATTGAATACCACATATCTTCTTTGGTATCTCCAATTCTTTCAGAATTTAGTAATTTATGTCTAGATGATCTACTTGATGGATTAACCCCTATGATATAGAGTTCATTCTCGGTGCTTAGTTACCCATTATTTCCTATTAAAGAATGAACCCCCCTACTAAACATGTTGAACTGAAGGGGTGGGTAGATGAACTCTTAAGGAAAAGATTTTTACAATAAATCCTTAGTACTTCCATATTTTTGCTCTATTAACACCAAATAAAGATGGAACTTAGAGGATGTGTATTGATAGTAGAGTAGTAAATAAGATCACTATTAAATATAGATTTTCCATACCTAGACTGATGACAAGTTTGATCTTATTTTTGTATTTACATATTTTCCAAAATTGATCATAAGAGTGGTAACCATCAAATTACGATTAGACCTAGAGATGAGTGGAAAATTATATTTAAAACTGTTGATGGTCTTTATGATAGTTATTCAAGCTCTTTGGCCAATTTAATGCCCCCAACACATTTATGTGGCTAATGAACACCATTTTGAAATCATTTATTAGTCATTTTTTTGTTATATGCTTTGATGAAATTCTTATATTTAATCAAAGCTGTGACTCATACTTGAACTGCTTAAGATTAGTAATGGGGAAACTTAGAGAAGCACAATTTTATGTCAATATGAAGAAATGCTTCTTTTTCCGGTCAGAGGGGATATTTTAAGATTTATTGTATTTGTGAACGGATTAAGGGTTGATCCTACAAAGATTATATTTATTTTAAATTGGCCCACACCAAAAATTTTTACTGATGTTTGTAGCTTACATGGTTTAGCAACATTTTATATAAGGGTCATTAAGAAATTTAGTTTCATTGTGGTCCCAATTATAGATATTCTAAAGAGAGAGAATTATTTTTGGACTTTAGAAGCCAAGAAATCCATGGATTCAATTAAGATTCTTATGACCTCTACAGCTGTCTTAAGATTATTAGATTTTAATAAAACATTTGAAGTAACATGAGATGCTTAAGGTGTAGGAATAGGAAGATATTGAGTCAAGAAAATTACCCAGTATCTTTATTTAGTGAGAATTTTAATAATGTTAGGCAATGATATTTAGCCTATGAGCGGGAGTTATATGCCATCATTCAAATTCAAACGCTAGAGATACTATTTGTTGCATAAGGAATTTATTCCTAACACACATCATGAAGCTCTTAAGTTTAGAAATTCCTAAAGGAAATTAAATCATAGACATGAAAAATTGGTAGAATGCCTTCAAGACTTTGTTTTTGTTCTTAAACATAATCTTAGAGTATAGAATAAACTTGCAAATGCCTCGTTAAGGTTAGCCATCAAAGTTTCACTCCTTGAAATTGAAGTCCCTAGATTTGAAACCATCATTTATGACTACCAAACATGCCTCAATTTTCATATGATTTGTCTAGATCAATCCAAAATTTTGGCATTCCATGACTTCTTTATGATCTTACAAGCTAGAACATCCATGAGAGGCTTTCTCATTCTTGGCAAGTGTAAGTTCATCAGTCTAAAATTGCTAAACAAAGACATGGTAGATATTAATCCTTACTAGTGCCTGATAGACCTTGGGAATATTTATTTATGTAATTCATTTTAGGACTCCCTAAGAGTGCTTGACGACATGATATACTTGTGATTGTTGACTACTTCTCTAAGTAATCTCACATCTTACCTTGTGTTAAGATAAATGATGCTTCCCATGTTACAAGAATTTTCATTGAAGAAATAATCATACTTCATGGCCTTCCTTTATCTATAATTTTTTTATGGGAATATGAAATTTGTATCTTATATATGAAAAACCCCATGGAAACTATAAATTTTGTTCAGCTTATCAGCCACAAACTGACGAGTAAATAGAGGTAATGAATAAAACTATAGGTAACTTATTAAAGATTTTGATTGGCAAAAGCCTAAGAAATTGGGATTTACTCTTACCTACTGTAAACTTTGCTTACACTAGTACTACCATAGAACTGCTATGAAGACCTCTTTTGAGATAGGCTATAGCAGTAATCTTAAGCAATCTATTGATCTGACAGGTACACCACTGCTGCATTTCTAATTTTGCTTTTTAATTTGCATGTTATTTTTAGAGGCTAGATGATGACATTAAGAAGCAATTAATGCAATAAAATGCTAAATATGATAAACAAATAAATAAAAATAAAATTTTGAAGAATTTTTAGGTAGGAGAGTATGTGTTACTGCACATTCGCCAAAGAAATCTCTCTCTACTAGATATGAGATACTATAATTGAGAGCATATGGACAAAATTGATGGCAATGCTTATGTTCTTGAATTGCCCTTTAACATGTTTATTGGTTCTATTTTTAATGTGGAAGATTTGAGTTCATATAAAGGAGTTATCGAACCTTAAAATTTGAGAGCTAATTCTTTTGTAGGAGAAGATTATAATCAAGTGTAGGAACCCATTCAACCTACTTTATTTGAGGTAGATCACATTATTACTGCATAGTTACTAACAAGTAGAGGAGATGAGAAAAAGTACCTTATTAGATTTAAGTACAAGCAACCTAGTGAGGATACTTGGATGACCACTAAGGAGCTTTTATAGTTTGCATGAGACCTCTTGGAGGAGTACCCCCATTATATTCTCTTCTAAGAAGTGTTCTTTGATGTCTAGTGGAAATGATGTGGTACATCATGCTGACTTAAAGGTGAGCCCATAAGCTATGAGGAGAACCCAAGGTAGAGTCCACAAGCATTGGGTTGACACCCAATACCATAACACAATCTAGGAGATGCTTCGTATTTAGGTGGGCCAATTACCATGAGCCAAATGAAAAGAATTTAAAGTTTAATTCATGTATTGTTATTTGTATTTATGTTATCTTGTATTTATTTATATATTTTTTGAAATTTATGTAATCGACATGTGTACATGTTAGTTTATGTGAGCCCAAGTGTGGTGGGTTGATTTGTGAACTAATCATGTGTGGCCAAACCCTTATGGTCAGCCATAATAGTGGTGAAATGTGTCTATGGCCATGTAAGTGACTGGAGAGAGAGGATGAGTAGCAGAAGTGGGCAATTACCAAAATAGTGGGGTAATGAGGAGTTATGTGATTTTGTGTGCGATGTAAATTCTATTTAAATGTGTTGTGTAGAATGAAATGTGTTATGTTTTGAAAATTATTCTTACAACTTGAGAGAAAAACTCAAATTGTGGAAGGGCATGGTGGCTTACTCAATAGGAATGGTTTGGTGATCACATATGTGTAGTGTTTCGTGGTCTGTTGGTATAGCAACCTCTTTGAAGGTCGTAAGCCCCCCTCAGGTCCCGGGTTTGAATCCCCCATTGGTGTAGTGTTTCCTTAAGGCAGGTGTTACTCGAACTTATTTGCACACGGCATCAACTCTCTAACCTGACGGGAGTTAGCGCATTAAGTGTTGATCAGCAGTTAAATAATCTTTTGAGTTAGTTTGTCTTATTTTTCATCCATATTTAGCCCACCAAAATCTTAACATAATACCCTTTGCATGTGTTGGCCTAAATTTTGTCTAAGCTTGCCCAAATAGGTTTTTGGATTCATTTGGGTGATTTAGTTCACTTAGAAAAATACCAAAAATTTTATAATTAATCTACATCAATTTTAGATTAGTTTTCATATAATTTTTATCCCTTTTCTTTGTGTTTGCGGTTAAAAAATGAAATCATGGTTTTCTTTTTGTGCAGCTCCTTAATTATACTTCTCTTATTTAATTGTAAAAAAATATCAAAAAAAATTTAAAATCATAAAAATTCTTGATATAAACTTTNATTTTATCCCTTTTCTTTGTGTTTGCAGTTTAAAAATGAAATCATGGTTTTCTTTTTTTGCAACTCCTTAGTTCTACTTCTCTTATTTAATTGTAAAAAAATATCAACAAAAATTTAAAATCATAAAAATTCTTGATATAAACTTTGGAATATTTTCAATCATTTTAAGTGGCATTTTTAAAATTCTTTTTATTTTTTGGGAACAAAATTTGTCTATCCTGATTTGATTAAGTTAACATTCTCACTATTTCACCATATTTAATCTTCTCCAAACACCCCTCATTTACTTTAAATCATTTCTATACATCCTTTTAAATATTTGGAGTTTCACAAGATGCTTTGCAGGCCACATCATACTTAGTCCAATTTAAATTTAAATTTAGGTTTTATTAAATAATGTTTAAATTTAATTTTTATCTTTAATTTTAATTGAAGCTAAAGTCAAACCCCATTATGCCATCCATGGATTAAATCAAATCACACCCATTACCAAAATTAAGTTCCTAAGTTCCAAAGTAACCTAACTACTAAAATCCTAAGGGACTAGTAAAGTTCACTCGGGACTGTTAAGTTGGAAATGCACCATGATCAGCTTCCTAAACCCAAGCCAATCAACTAGACCTAGGGGTGAGCAATCGATCGGTTCGAATGGTTCAAATTTCAAATTGGGCAAACTGACTTCAACCCTTATCCAAAATTCAAATTACTTAATCAAACAAAATTTTGGTAAAACTGAACCTGTCAAATCAAAGTTTAATTTGGTTTAAATGGTTTGGTTTTATACAACTGAAATAAAGTTTAAAGGTATAAGAATATTATGATAATGGCAGAAAATAAAACATACTAAGTGAGGATTATATTATTTTGATCACTAAAANAATTTTTTAAATTCTTTTTATTTTCGGGAACAAAATTTGTCTATCCTGATTTGATTAAGTAACATTCTCACTATTTCACCATATCTAATCTTCTCCAAACACCCCCTCATTTACTTTAAATCATTTCTATACATCCTTTTAAATATTTGGAGTTTCACAAGATGCTTTGCAGGCCACATCATACTTAGTCCAATTTAAATTTAAATTTAGGTTTTATTAAATAATGTTTAAATTTAATTTTTATCTTTAATTTTAATTTAAGCTAAAGTCAAACCCCATTATGTCATCCATGGATTAAATCAAATCATACCCATTACCAAAATTAAGTTCCTAAGTTCCAAAGTAACCTAACTACTAAACTCCTAAGGGACTAGTAAAGCTCAATTGGGACTGTTAAGTTGGAACTGCACCATGATCAGCTTCCTAAACCCAAGCCAACCAACTAGACCTAGGGGTGAGTAATCGATCGGTTCGAATGGTTCAAATTTCAAATTGGGTAAACTGACTTCAACCCTTATCCAAAATTCAAATTACTTAATCAAACAAAATTTTGGTAAAACCGAACCTGTCAAATCAAAGTTTAATTTGGTTTAAATGGTTTGGTTTTATATAACTGAAATAAAGTTTAAAGATATAAGAATATTATGATAATGGCAGAAAATAAAACATACTAAGTGAGGATTATATTATTTTGATCACTAAAAAATTTATTTCTACGCATCTCAAGGAAGATTTACCTAGAAAATTTAGTTTTCGGTTCTTTCGGTTTAATAAGAAGTAAAACCAAATTGTAAACTGAAAACCAAAGTTTAATACTTTTAAAATCAAAACCAAATTTTTTTTAAACCAAATTGACTCGGTTCAGTTCGTTTTTAGGTTTGAACCAAATAATGCACACCTCTAACGAGACCACCCAACCCAAAGCCACTTAGGTTAAGCTAAGACCAGCCACCTAAGGACACTAATAAAAAACTTAGGTCAATATAGAANATTTAATACTTTTAAAATCAAAACCAAATTTTTTTTAAACCAAACTAAATCAACCAAATTGACTCGGTTCGGTTCGTTTTTAGGTTTGAACCAAATAATGCACACCTCTAACGAGACCACCCAGCCCAAAGCCACTTAGGTTAAGCTAAGACCAGCCACCTAAGGACACTAATAAAAAACTTAGGTCAATATAGAAGAGTGTCCATAAGAGAAATGTTGACCAAAAATGATATCAACGGTCATAAATAAAAAGTGGCAGTCAAAGAGTAAGTGAAGTTATAGAGTGTTAAATGATAAATGAAGAATTAAAAGTCTATTCATGGCAAGGAGTTACATAAATAAGAACATCATGATATCATATACAAGGCAACATCAATATGGTAATTTAAGGTGCCATGTCATTAAATTACACTCCATAAAACAAAGATTTAAAGTGAGACTTATCAAGTAGCTCATGAAGCTATTTCAGTTAAATAACTAAAAAACAATTCAATGAATGGTTATCATCTAAGAAAAATAAAATAATTAATAAATTCATATGTAAAAAATTAAAGATAAAAATATTATTTCTTTATTTTAGAAAGATAATTTCATAAGAAAATGATAATAAGAATTAAAATTAAATTTTCCTAATGATTTTTTTNCCAAAGAGTAAGTGAAGTTATAGAGTGTTAAATGATAAATGAAGAATTAAAAGTATATTCATGGCAAGGAGTTATATAAATAAGAACATCATGATATCATATACAAGGCAACATCAATATGGTAATTTAAGGTGCCATGTCATTAAATTACACTCCATAAAACAAAGATTTAAAGTGAGACTTATCAAGTAGCTCATGAAGCTATTCCAGTTAAATAACTAAAAAACAATTCAATGAATGGTTATCATCTAAGAAAAATAAAATAATTAATAAATTCATATGTAAAAAAATTAGAGATAAAAAGATTATTTCATTATTTTAGAAAGATAATTTCATAAGAAAATGATAATAAGAATTAAAATTAAATTTTCCTAATGATTTTTTTNCTAATCTTCTCCAAACACCCCTCATTTACTTTAAATCATTTCTATACATCGCAGGCCACATCATACTTAGTTCAATTTAAATTTAAATTTAGGTTTAATTAAATAATGTTTAATTTTCATTTTTATCTTTAATTTTAAATTAAGCTAAAGTCAAACCCCAACATGCCATCCATGGATTAAATCAAATCATACCCATTACCAAAATTAAGTTCCCAAGTTCCTAAGTAACCTAACTACTAAACTCCTAAGGGACTAATAAAATTCACTTGGGACTGTTAAGTTGGAACTGCACCATGATCAGCTTCCTAAACCCAAGCCAATCAACTAGACTTAGGGCGAGCAATCAAAGCCAATCAACTAGACTTAGGGGTGAGCAATCAATCGGTTCGAATGGTTCAAATTTCAAATTGGGCAAACTGCCTTCAACCCTAATCCAAAATTCAAATTACTTAATCAAACAAATTTTGGTAAAACCGAACCTGTCAAATCAAAGTTTAATTTGGTTTAAATGGTTTGGTTTTAGATAAACTGAAATAATGTTTAAAGGTATAAGAATATTATGATAATGGCAAAAAATAAAACATATTAAGTGAGGATTATATTATTTTGATCACTAAAAAATTTATTTCTACGCATCTCAAGGAAGATTTACCAAGAAAATTTAGTTTTCGGTTCTTTCGGTTTAATAAGAAGTAAAACCAAATTGTAAACCGAAAACCAAAATTTAATACTTTTAAAATCAAAACCAAATTTTTTTTTTAAACCAAACTAAATCAACCAAATTGACTCGGTTCAGTTCATTTTTAGGTTTGAACCAAATAATGCACACCTCTAATGAGACCACTCAGCCCAAAGCCACTTAGGTTAAGCTAAGACCAGCCACCTAAGGACACTAATAAAAAACTTAGGTCAATATAGAAGAGTGTCCATAAGAGAAATGTTGACCAAAAATGATATCAACGGTCATAAATAAAAAGTGGCAGTCAAAGAGTAAGTGAAGTTATAGAGTGTTAAATGATAAATGAAGAATTAAAAGTCTATTCATGGTAAGGAGTTGTATAAATAAGAACATCATGATATCATATACAAGGCAGCATGAATATGGTAATTTAAGGTGCCATGTCATTAAATTACACTCCATAAAACATAGGTTTAAAGTAAAACTTGTCAAGTAGCTCATGAAGCTATTTCAGTTAAATAACTAAAAAACAATTCAATGAATGGTTATCATCTAAGGAAAATAAAATAATTAATAAATTATATGTAAAAATTTAAAGACAAAAAGATTATTTCATTATTTCAAAAAGATAATTTCATAAGAAAATGATAATAAGAATTAAAATTAAATTTTCCTAATGATTTTTTTTTTCACTTGCAATAAATGATTAGAATGTAAAAGGATGACTAGAAGTTGTCAGTAAGTTTTCAAACTCAACTTCAAGTGATGACATTGCTTTTCCTAGTATTGATTCAATGATTAGGTTAATGATAACATTTCTAAAGATTGATCATTGATAAATCAAGTCATAAAGTAAGAAGTTTGCATTATCACTAAAATGACTTATTTTAGTAGGAGTAAATCTATTTAAAAAGATATCATTCATATCCTTTAATTCCTGCCTAATACTAAAGGAGACTTTACTTCATGTAATATCATGGAGACTAAAAATAAAAAGAAGCATTTCTATTAAGTTGCTCATTTGAATTCTTTTAAACTCTATAATAAGCTGAAGCTCAATAGTTCTCTCAATAGTTATTAATTTTGTAAGCTCTAAGCATTTCCATCAAAGATTTAAAACCTTTTTTAGAAACTCCAAACATTTGTAATTGGAAACTTCAAACTTATTTGAATAGATCACCCAATTCATTAGCTATGCAGGCTTGATATGAACATTTTATAGCAAGCATTTGCCAAGCCTTGTTATGTGATTATATTTTTGTTACTTAAATGTAGCATTTCTTATTGAGTTTTGCCTCAACTTTAACTTATAAATAGAAGAAGATAGAGGGAGGGAGGGAGGGAGGGAGGGAGGGGGAAGGATTGATTCAATCAAGTGGTTCTTATTCTCTTATGAAAATCTATCAAAATCTTGGATTCTCTCTCTAAATTAATGTTAGATCTTGCAAGTATAATGATAGATTGATACTTCACTCATGACATTTGTTGTATGTGAAACTAAATAATGTCAACATTCAAGTGAATTTTGAGGCTTAAAATATAATTAAATCAATTTTTAACATTAATAGGCCATCTGGAATAACTTTTATTTCTATTTTTATTTTATATTTTAATTGATATAAAATATGGTGGCTAGGAGGTGGTGGTAAGCAGAGGCGATCAATAATAGACGATGAAGGTGGACACCATTGAGTAGTGAAAGTTGGTGGTAGCTACTAATAGTGGTGTGACAATGATTATTAATGGTGATTATTATTTAAAAAAAATATTCAAACACCTAAAAGTTATGCCTAGTGATTTTAAAAATAAGTTGATTGATTTTTTTTTTTAAATAAAAACTAACAATATGTAAACAAATTTACTAAACAAACATATTTTTAAAGATATTAAGAAATAAAAAATAAAATGACCACAAAAAAAAAAACCCAAATGAAAAATTGTTTACAAAACTAATATGAAAAGGGTACTATGTATCATCTCTCCCTCTCTCTCTCTCTCTCTCTTCGATCAAAGTTGTTGTCATTATATATATATATATATATATATATATATAT
>JXCR01143636.1:39015-106204 GCA_002079205.1 Phalaenopsis hybrid cultivar
ATATATATATATCGGAATTTATTTTCTTTATAAATTAATTTTTTTATTGGAGTGTTACTTTCTATACTGTCAAATAGGGCTGTTAAAACGGCTCATTTTTCTCGAGCGATTCGTGTTTGGCCTGTTAAGAAGCTTATGTTTGATTCGTTCGCTAAGTTAACGAGTTAAATAAGAACTTTTTTTTTTTTTGCGCTCGATATATAAACGAGCTGAACACGAGCAAGGATTTGTTTATTCGTGTTCGGCTAGTTTTGGCTTAATATATATATACAAAGATTTATAATCAATTCAAATAGAATAAAAATATATTAAATTATACTTAAATGGTGTTTTAATATAAATAATATGATTTAAATCTCGCTTAAACCCTTAACATTTTACGGTTGTGTGACTAAGTTGTCAAAATGACTATTTGTTCGTGAATAGCTTGTGTTCAACTCGTTAAAAAAATGAGCCAAACACGAACATTTTTTTTTTTTGCTCAAAATATAAACGAGTTGAATATGAACAATAATATTTTTTAACATGTCTTCGGTTCCTTACACCCTAAGTGTCAAATACACATTAAAATTTTATTATTCATAATTCAACAAATTGAGCAGCCAATGCAGCGCCAAATAGCGTCAAAACCGTCGTGGGCTACAAGAGGGCCAGGTTCACCCGTCACGTGGTAGTGCCCGCGCAGGATGAACTTCCACCCATCGGGATTAACGAAATAACGAAAATGCCACCATGTTTAATCGGTTCCATATCTAGGGTTTTCTAAGGTGCAGCCGCTTCACCACCTCATAGTACCGAGTTGGTGAGGACTTTCCATTCGCAACCTCTCTTCTTCTCTTCTTCCTCAATCAGCTCCGATTCCTTCGAATCTCTGCTTTCTCCGACAAGCGCTTCTCTCTTTCTGTCAATACTCCTTTCTTTATCTGGTTGTGGATTCTGTTGTAAGGTTGCATGTTTTGCATTGCCATTATTTTTTGTCTTTCTGCTTCTTCATTCTCAATTCATTTCTTAATCTTTGCTATAACATAACTTGTTAGGAAGGAGCTTTCTCAGTGAAAAGTGCGCAACTTTAAGATTGAAAACTAATAAAATCATTTTTGAATGTGCAAATATGAAAAGAGAAATGAACAGATTAGTTACATTTAACGAAGAACTTTCATGATCTCCTTTTCTAAAAACTATAGAGGTTATGTTATAGCAAAGATAAGAAATGAATTGAGAATGAAGAATTATAAATTGGGCGATTAGTAGTTGGGATGAAGTTGATTATGTGTTGAATTTTGATTTGTCTGTGTATCTCTAAGAGCAGAGCGTGAAGTCACAAGAGAAAGATACAAGTGAACAGTAATAAGTAGTAATATGTCGTGTCGATCGTGTCCATTCTCATAAAATAACTTTTCTATTTATATGGAACAGAGTACAATACGATAATGTTATGTTCATGCCCCTGCTTTAATGGGGGTTTTACAGGATATATAGGCATTTTACATGCATGACACTATTGTTTGGTTGCTATTTGTTTCATTCGGCTAAGCTCGTCTTGTTTTGGCTGGGTAAGACTAAATTGATCTGATGGGCTTAGCATCGTGGGTCGACTAAGCTCGCTTAGTTTTAGATCGACATGATTGGTTTAATCAGCTAGATTTGGTCGGCATTATCAGTCGGCTAATCTAGTCTGGATGTCAGCTGACAATCCCTGATGAGGAACTTATGTTGCAGAACGATGCTAGACTATCAAGCAGAGTATGAATCATCTTATAATTTGTTTGAGACAGCTTTTTAGCTGCTTTGCTTTTCAAACCATCATAGCAGCTCTGTTTGGGGAATAATCTGCTTTCTAGGAATTTTTATGATATAAAGTTTTTTTTTCTCAACCTAACCTGTTAAATTATGGTGGCTATTAGAAAGTTATGGTCTGACTTTTGAAATTAAAATAAATTTACAACAATCACCGTAGTTTTTTGAACAATAAATTTTTTTGCAACAGTTTCACAACTATTTCTTCAAAGCCCCAAATAGAGCCTTAACCTGATAGGTAACTTGCTCTTCAATGACATGAGCCTGAGGGATGACTATAAGAGTCTTTGTTGTATTGTTAATTCTTTATTCTTGATAAAGAGCATCAGGGGCATCCTTGGAATGATTGGTAATAATGATGGACTACATCTTTCCTTGGATCTGATCTACCGGAAGGTATGTTGCTGCCTCTAGTCGGCTTCTTATAGTGGTTGGCTTAAATATCTCTTTGTCTCATTTCTGATAGAATGTCATGGATTCAATCACCTCCATTATTTGATCAGCTTTGGTTTTGGTTGCTCTTGCTTAGACAGATGCATCGAATCAAACAAGTGGGTATCCTAGTCTTCTGTTGATACGCTCTCCTTTCTCGTATTCCTTACCTTCTGGACCGTTAAATCTCTTCAGGATCAGTAATGACACATTTCCTATGTACATATTTTGATTATCAGATTTTCTTACTTATTGAAAGTGACGTTACGATAAGAATGAGAAAATTTAATGTGAAAAATATATATGATTTATTCTTTAATCAATGATTCAATAATTGAACTTCCTTAATTTTCACATTATTGGTTCTTATAAATAGGGTGTGACGCAACTCGTTGACATTTCATATTTATTTTGCATCTCTTCTCATCTGAATCGGTTGGCTTTCAAGCACAATCATAGAGAACATGTCGAATCTTTCAATCGGTCACCTCAGCAAGGAAATGATTCTTGTTGCTTTTAGAACACCGAACGAGCGGTACCACCTGGAAGGTGTAAGGAAGAAAAAAATCACACCCAAAAATAGAAAAATAGTCGTGTCAGTGGATCATGTGGCGTCGTTTGATTTGTTCCTTGGCCCTCAGCAAAGTAAAGTTTGGGCAATAGGCCTGACAATCGATCCATCGACAAAACCTTCTCTGTGGCACAAGATCTACTGACTGAACAAATCGTGCAAGAAGTTATTAGTGATTTGCCGCCGCCCGCGACACAAGAAGTTGTTGCTTTAGCACTGCCCGGGTCACAGGAGATTGTTTGTGCTTTGCCGCCACCCTGTGAGTTATCGTGCCCATTACATCATCTGAGTGTGATGAACTCTTTGGTATGAGGAGTTTCGGTCTTACATTGTAGATTTTTATTTTTCTTTTTTTTCTAAGTCTTCTTTTATTTATGTCATCTTTTGATGTAGTTGGTCTGCTGGACTTGGGTGATGACTCATTTCTGACAAACATCAGTGAGAATCCAACCGCAGAACTAGTGGCGGCTTCTCAGGCGCTGGCCTTGAGCAGCCTACTCTCGAACGATGAGGAAGGGATTGACTGCTCGGGCAACCCACGCGTGGAGGCTTACTTGGATTTGGAGGAGAAGAGGAGAAGTGAGAGATATCTTCTTCACTACAGATTTTGATTAAATTTGGAGTGGAATCATAGAGAAAGTGAGTGATTCAAAGGAAATAGAAGGTGTCGGGCGTCTTCCAGATCTTTGGTTTGTCGCATGGATGAGATCGCGAACTCCTCGCGGTCAGCAAGGATTCAACGTGAGGAGGAGATACAAGAGTTGCTAGCTTGTTTGGAAAGAATAAAGAGGATAGAAGAGATGGCCTTTCTTCGCCAGGAACTGTTAGAAATCTAGGACAGTTCCCTCATACAACAGGCTCAAGCCGAGGCGGATTGGATGAACCAGTTTAAGTTAGGGGGAGAAGTTTTGCATAGGAGGCTACTTTGGAAAGAACTTGCCTTAGCTGAAGCGGAAGACAATCACCTTGTAAAATATTTTCTCTCAGATTAGTTTTCGAATGTTATTTGTAATGTCTTTTTTCAGAGTAAAATTTATTTTTCTTCTCGAATTCTATGTTGATGTGATTTTCCTGTCATCTTAGTTTGAAAATTACAGTACGGTTTTGTTTTATCTCCATGTGACGGTTCCACTTTTTGTGTTACCCTGTATATAAGGGTAAGGGGTTGAATTGGCGCAACGCTTTTACTACGTTTTTCTCTTCGCTTCTCATCTTTCCCTCTGTTAGTTGCTCTTTGTGCTCTGTTTTGGGGAATCCAAAATACTCTTCGAAAGCTTTTGGGTCCATTGTCGTGACCAAACGATCGATGATAATCCAAGGGGAAGTGGACTTGTTGCAGGACGTCTGCGTCTACGATTCTATCATCATGAGCAAAGTCTCTCAGGTTTGGGCTAGATGATCTTCTGTTATCAATTGATGGCCTAAGAAGCTTCATATTTCAGTCAACGATTCTGCTGGAGGCTGAGTAAAAATTGGAAAGGGCTGAGGATAGGGCGAAGGTGGCGAAAAATTGGACGAAGATGGCTGAAGCCAAAGTACTTAGACTGTCGGAGTTGTTGTCGGCTACTCCGGGAGAGAACCCAACCCAAAAGGAAAAAGGTGATAATGAAGCCGTCTAATGAGGTTTTCGCTAAACTTTCTTCCCACGCTCGACAGGTGGAACTCCTTGCTGCATGGCTCGGGGTAGGAATGTCTTTAGTTGCCAGTTGGATGATAAAGGCGAAGCTGTTCTCCCATGAGTGGGTCGATCTGAATAAATTTGCTAGAATACTTTCGAACTTGGAGGAGGGCAAGGAAGCGTAGGATAGCGATGAAGAGGATGGAGGGTCTTTAAATGTTTGACTCGTCTTCGGCTTCGCCTGTAACTTTAAAATAAGTTTTCTCTTTTTTTTTAACACTTGTAAGGAGACATATAGGAAATTCTTTGTAAAGAAACATATAGAAGATTCTTTGTAAGTTTTCAATCATTAAATAAAACAAAGCTTTTGATCAATTTTCATCTTCATTTCTCGCATTTACCTTTACCATATATTTTAGTTTCCCTGTGATAAATGCTTGTGATGATTGATGGATCAATTTTTTTAAGAATGTCTTCGGTCTATTTAGGTAAGTTATTTTCTGGCTCAAGACTTATACTTCCCGGGTTTTTGTTGTTGGGTTAGGTTGCCGCCTTCGTTGCATCTTACGCCAGACGTATTAAGTGGATTTGTCGCGGCCTTCATGGTGGTAAACCTCAAGACTTTCTACTGGGGTGATTCTTACACTACCCAATGTAGATCTTGTCGTTAATGGTCAGGAAATTATTGCAAAAGCTTTACCCACTTTGAGCTTGAAAACATAGGATTTTATGATGCATGAGCATTGTGTGTCAGTTCTTGTGCATTTTGTCGATCGGACGTTAATCATCACTATCGGTCAACTTTTGATCTCATGTTTATCCTTCATTGTTGGTTTTAAAAATTCCTTATCAATTTGACGTAATGCATCATTGTCGATTTTGAAAATATTGGTCAATCAGATGTTATGTGTCGTTATTAGTTTTGGAAAATCTTTGCTGATCGGACGGCTTGTGTTGCTATCGATTTTGTCGCTCGAGTGAAACCACTATTGACGGATCGATTCTAGTTCCTCGGGTGTTGGTTGGACCTAGGATTATGCGCATAATTCGAAAAATTTTACTTAACTATTTTTATGAACTTGACAATAAAATACAAGGGAATGATAACACATTCTCATTGTTAAGCCTGGCACTGGTTAGGATGTTGGACCTGAATCCCTCGGTAGTACACTCTATCGGTCGCTTGGTAATCTCAGTGCCTTCATCAATCTTCAAGGAGAGTTCAAGCCGACCAACGAGGATTGTGTCTCGGCTTCCGACTTTCTCCACAGTCGGCTCTCTTTTGTGGTGGGCACTTAGTTCGCTCTATTTTGAATGATGTTGGGGAGGAATTATATCCTTCTGCCGATATGTGGTTGTTGGCTAGTTCCAACGATTTGACCGTCTTCGATCACTGCAAGCCTAGTGCGTATCATAATGGTCCTTCATTCAGCCCGTGAGCTTAGGAAACATGAGCTACTGCGGGTTTCAGGTTCTGCACTTCCAACATCTTCTAGAAGTGGGTGATGAACAAGTGAATGCTCTCATTCTATCCCTATTAGATTTATAGAAGGGCCTATGAATTCTTCTGTGGCTTTGTTTAAAGTCAACAAATGACGCAATCACTCCCAGTGACAATGCATTGAACAACCTGAGGGCTGACTCTCTTAGCATGGTAAAGAAAAGACGAAATTACAGTATGTGATCCTTAGCAGACACAGTCAAATCCAACGAGGCCATGTGGTCAGTCAGATCAGTCCTACCCTTATAGGACTCTGTTGCCTGGATTTTAAAACTCTCTTGGGCTCGTCCTCAGATATTTGCTGAAAGAATGCATTCTTTAGCTGACAAGGCACCTCATTATGCCCGGATTGATGTTGGTCGATCAGTGCCGACCCAACACTGGCGAAGTACTGAGATTGTTCTTCTTTTTCCAGAGTTAAGAGGGGCTCTTTGGCCATTGGGAGCCGATCCTTTCTCTTGGGTACACTGCTCTCTTCCTTGAGTCAATGCATCTCCGATTGAATCCAATGCTTGATTTTTTAGTTTCTGGATCTGTTGTTCATGAACTCTCTTATGCACTCCATATTACTGGTAGCTTTATTGTGAGTTTCTTCTCTTTGAGCTGCTCTACTTTTTATATGTGACATGATTCATGTTCGCTGTACTTTTTAGGATATTTAACCCTGATTTGTCCGTGAATTACTCCAAAGGAATAGACCATAAGTCAGGAGAGAGATAGAGAGAAGAGCGAATAGTAATACGTCATGTCTATCATGCCATTCTCATAAAATGATTTTCGTGTTTATATAGGAGAGAGTACAATATGGTGATGTTACATTTTTGCACTGCTTTTAATGAGGGTTGTACATGATATTTTAAGTATTTTACAAGTATGAGCCTATTGCTCGGATGCAATCTGACTCATTCGGCTAAGCTCGTATGGCTTCGGCTTGACAGGGCCTATTTGATCGGATGGGTTTAGTCAATGTCGCAGGTCGAATAAGCTCCATTGGCTTTGGATCGACATGATTGGTTCGGTAAACTAGACTTGGTCGGCATTGTCAGTCGGCTGATATAGTCTAGCTGTCAACTCTTGATTCTCGGTGAATAACTCTTGTCGGTTGAGCAACATTAGACTATCGAGCAGAGTGTGAATCACTGTAACCTGATAGGTAGTTTGCTATTCAACGAGGAGAGCCTAAGGGATAACTATATGACTTTTTATTCTATTGTTAATTCTTGATCCCTAATGTGATGCCTCAGGAGCGTTGGTGGGAAGATCGGTGATATTGTGGGATTGCATTTTTTTTGGAAAGGATTTACCGGAAGGTAGATTGCCGTCTTCGATCGGCTTTCTTACAGTGGTTGGCTTGAATATCTCTTTATCTCATTTCTAACCAAATGGCTCAGATTTTGCTGCCTCGGTGACTAGATTAGCTTTGGCCTTGCTTTCTCTGGCCCAGACAGCTGCATCCGATTGGATAAGTGGGTCTCTAATCTTTAGTCGGTAGGCCCTCCTTTGTTATGTTCTCTTTCTTCTGGATTGTTAGACTCCTCATAATTAATGTTGACATATTTTTTATAAACATATTTTAGTTTATCGATTCTCTTACTTCTTGAAAGAGACGCTACGATAAGAATGAGATAATTTAGTGTAAAAAGTAGATTGCATTTATTTTTAAATGAATGGTTTAATAATTGAACTCTATTGATTTTCGTGCCCTTGGATCTTGAATTTAGGGCATGGTGAAACTCTTTGGCATTTCATATTTGACGCATCTCTTCTCATCTGAATCTGTCGGCTTTCAAGCACTGTCATGAAGAACGTGTCGAATCTTTTGATTGATCCCCCCTCCCCCAACGAGGATGTGCTTCTTTTCGCTTTTGGGAAACTAGAGCGGTGCTGGGAAAGTGAAAGAAGAAGAAAACAGCAGCCAAGAAGAGAAAATCAGTTGCACCTGTGGATCATTTGAGGTCGTCTGATTCGTTCCTCGGTTTTGAGCAAAGAAAAGTTTGAGTGACTAGCCTGGACATCGATTCTTTGGCTCAACCTTCTACTGCAACACGAGACCTACCGACTGAATAGAGTGTTGGTGCTCTACCGCCACCTCAGACTCAAGAAGTTGTTGGTGTTTGTCGCCGCCTGGGATGCAGGCTACGTGTGCTCTGTCGTCACTCGATTACATCGTTTGAGTGAGATCTGCTCCTTGGTATGAGGAATCTCAGTCTTTCTTGTTAAGTTTTAATTTTTTTCTTTTTTTTGGGCCTTCTTTATTTACGTCGTCTTTTGATGCAACTGGCTTGTTGGACCTGGGTGATGACTAGCCTCCGACACACATCGGTGAGAATTTGACCGCAGCACCAGTGGCGGCTGCACGGGCTCTGACAAAGAGCATCCAACCCTTGACTGAGGATGGAGGGATTGACCCCCCTGGCAATCCTTGCGTGATTTGTGGGGAAGCAACTAATGGACGTAGGACGTCTCTCAAATCACTGGCTCGCAACCTGGACGAGATCAAGAACTCCTTCACTCAGTCGGCTGGGATTCAACGAGAGGAGGAGATGCATGAGCTGTTAGCCCGTGTGGAAAGAATGGAGAGGATGGAGGAGGAGATGTCTTTCTTCGTCAGGAACTGTCAGAAGTCCATAATAGTTCCCTCATACAATGGGCTCAAGCTGAGGGGGATCGGGTGAACAAGTTTAAGTTTAGGGGAGAAGTTGTATATTGAAGGCTGCTTTGGAAAGAACTTGTCTTGGCTGAAGTGGCAAATGATCACCTTGTAAATTATTTCCTCACAAACTAATTATCGAGCGTTGTTTGTAGTGTCTGCTTTCGGAAGAAAATTTATTTTTCTTTCTTGAATCCTATGTTGACGTGATTTTTTTGTCAGTTTATTTTTGAAATTATGGTACGATTCCTTTTTTACATATGTGTGACAGTTCCACTTTTTTGTGTTAACCTATATTTACGATAAGGGTTTCGATTGATGCTACGATTTTACTAACTTTGTTCTCTTTGCTTTTCCTCGTTCTCTAAATTTTCTATTCTTTGTGTTATATTTCAATGGCTCCAAAATAATCTCCAAAAACTTTTGGGTCAATCGTCACAACCGAACGATCGACGACAACCCAAGGGGAAGTGGACCGGTTGCAGGATGTCTGCGCCTATGATTCCTCCATCAGGCCTATGATTCCTCCATCAGGCTTTGGTTTGCTAGAGAGCGCAACCGAGCGACCACTCCACATGGCCCCGACCTCATCTTTTACAAAGACCAAGTCTGCTTCGGCTTGAGGTTGCCTCTCTGACATGAGTTGCAGGCCATCTTTAGCTATTATGAAGTCATTCTCACCCAGATGCTCCCGAACTCCATTCATGTTATCATGATTTTCGTCATCTTCTGTTGTTGGTCAATAATTTCGTGGTCGAGATAGCTCTTCACGTGCCTATTCTCGTTCTAGGTATGCTCAGAAGGTTACGTGCAGTTTCCTCTCTCTATTACAGCTGCTAGAGATGTAGAATAATGTGAAAGGCTGGAAGCTACTGTTCAGCATCGATTCTTCTCCATCGAGCTGGAACACCAAGAGTGTTCCGTCCGGGCTGGAACACCCTAAATTGAAATTGATTAATGTTTAGCTAGATATAGTTGAAATTAATCAACTTTGAATCGACTTGGATTAAAGTTTTATAACATATCATATTATATGCATCAAATGTTTTATATGTATATTTTTTTCTAGCAAACCTTGGGCCTCTAACACAGTTGTATTTCCCATTACATCCAAAGCTGAGATCTAAATTTTGAATTTTGCAAAGAATATTTGTATATTCATGTCTAGTCAATCTTGATGTCATCTCAGAATGGATTTTACCTTCATGATAGAGCTCAAAATCTACTCGATGGAGTCAAATTTGCGACACCAAATTTCGTGCATGCTTATATCTACAACTATGAATGCTGACTTGTGATGCTCCATGTTGGCATTTTGACTTGGCAGATCCAATTCGAAGGCCTGGCAGAATTAATGAAGCAGGTCTGATTCAGTGTAAAATGGATGGTTCTGAGCAGTCTGGATCAAGCCCAGGCTTGGAGAATTCAATCATCCCTGCTGCTGGAAGGTCAGACATTGATTTAGAAAAGGGTAGTGAAACTGAAGTGCTAACTTGTGATGAGTTTCTGCGCCTTGAGGAAGGGAAGAAGGATCTATTAGGACAGATTGTTGACGGTGAAAAGGAAGCTTATAAGATTTATTGTGATTATGCTCATTATGTTGGATTCAGCGTTCGAAAGGGAAAGAATGCTTACTTTCTGGGAACAAAAAATATCAAAGCAAAGGAATTCCTTTGCTCAAAGGCTGGTTTCAAGGAAGATGAGCCTGAAGCTACTCACAGTAAACTTGAGAGTAGGACTGGGTGCAAGGCCATGGTTAAATTCGAGGTTGATGAGAATGGAAAGTGGAGAGTCTCTCGTTTGGTTGCGGAGCATAATCATGAACTGGCTAAGCCTGAAGAAAGACATTTGCTGAGATCGGCACGTTCAGTTACATCTGCAAAGATGAGTAGTGTGTTCAGAACTTTGCTGGATGCTGGAATAAAGACAACAAAAGTAAGTGCTTATCTTTTTGACGAAGGTATCGGTATCGAAAATGTTAAGCTTTCGAGGAAGGAAGGGCAGGAGCTTATAAACTCTCAAAGGTTGATGGAGATTGAGCCTGGAGACTCTCAAAGCTTGGTAAATCTATTTAAGGAAAGAGCTGCACAAGATGCCATGTTTTTTTGGGATATACAACTTGATAAAGAGGGTAAGCTAACTAACTTCTTTTGGAGAGATGGTAGGTCTAGAATAGATTATGACTGTTTTGGTGACGTTCTGATCTTCGACACAACTCACAGATTGAATAAGTACATATGCTCACCATTTCTAGGGATTAATAACCATGGGCAGACCATCATGTTTGGGGCTGCTTTTTTAATGGATGAGATGACAGAATCCTTTGTGTGGCTTTTTAGTGCATTTTTGAAGTCAATGAGTGACAAGCTACCTATCACAATATTTACAAATCAAGATGAAGCAATGGATAAGGCGACAGAGATGGTATTTTCTACAACACATCATCATTTTTGCGGGTGGCACATCTCAAAAAATGCGCCTTCTCGCGTGCATAATTTTAATTCTGACAAAGAACTCAAGGGCCTTTTTAATAAATGTATGCAAGAATGTGATTCAGAGATTGAATTTGAAGAAACATGGCGGAACATGCTGGTTAAAGGAAACCTCGAAAGCCATGAATGGCTCAAATACTTGTACGAAAGCCGTCGAAAATGGTCAAATGCATTCAATAAAGATGTCTTTGATTTGGGAATCAAATCGACGCAGCGGACCGGGATCAATAACAATGTATTGAATGTTGTACCTAACACGAGCTCTCTCACAAAATGTTTCCTTCAAATTGAGAAGTTGCTGCATGGTTGGCGCCAAAACGAAGCTAACGAAGATTTCAATTGCAATCAAAGCATGCCCCCGCGTGCAATAAAGCAAAGTCCTTTTTTGAGGCATGCTGCACAAGTTTATACACACAAAATGTACAAGTTATTTGAGAGGGAGTTTCTTGATGGGGTTGGTGGTGGACTCCTTTTTAAAGAGTTTCCATGTGGAGGCACCTTGTACCAATTCAAAATGAAGATGCATGATGATGAGGGTCTAAAGGAATGGATTGTGAATCTTGACACATTATCCATGGAGGTAGAGTGCTCTTGTAAGAAGTTTCAATCAATGGGGATTTTGTGTTCCCATGCTTTAAGAGCATTTAGTTTGAAGAACATTGCTAGGTTACCAGATAAATATATTGTGAAAAGATGGACCAAAGAAGCGAGGAAACGGATATATAGTCTTGGGCAAAATGGGACTTCTCAGCAGGGCCATATGGAGCCTGAATCCGTTTATCTGAATCGTGTCAGTCGATACTGCTACGAACTTGCTACGAGAAGCCAGCAGTATGCAGGTGCAAGAAAAATTTTATTAAATGCTTTAGAAACTGCTGAAAAGAGCATTGACAACTTTTTCAGGGAACAATGTTTAGCTGATGCTAATTCAGACAAAAGGTTGAAAAGATCGAGTAAGCTCTTGCCGCCATGTTGAAATGAAATTATCAGTAGCTAGTTTTTTTACCTGTCTTCTTCTTCTCATGTAGGGGAAGAGAATGATGCAGGAAATCAATTTCACCATGGTGAAACAGCTCGTAGTATCTTGCCTTCTTCTGTAAATATCATGCTACCCCAATACTGGAGCTCCCTTGATGATGTTAGCCTACCTCAACCTCATAACTTATAGGTCAGTCTTACAGTGTTTTTATGTATCTGTAAGAAATCTGCTCACTTTTAACTGTTTGTATAGGCTTTAAAAGTTTGATGTGGCATAAAGCTGACATCTACATTATGCGCTAAATGAGAATTTTGATGAGGCAGTTGATTCTTTTCTGCAATGTTGGATGCCTTTCTCTGATTTGAATGCTCCATGACTTCAGCCATAGTTACAGAAGTGTTTGATGTGTTGTTAATTGTTCATTAAAGAATGAATATAAGTTACTAAATCAAATGAATGAACTGATAAAGGTAAGACACATGATCTTTCATTTTTTTTTTTTCTATCTTCCATGTGGACATAACACTTAATATTGTCAGCTGTAAAATCTGTTTTGTTGTTCTTTAGAAGAGAAGCGTAAAACTAAGTTAAGTGCTTAAGTGGATGGTTGGCTTGACACTTAGAGACAAAATGTGAAACAAATGTATTTGTGAAAGGGTTGGTGTAGCTTTAACGACAGACAATATTAGAGAGTCTTAGGGTTTGGTCACATTAAACATCGACCATCTGATAATCTGGTTAGGAGAGTAGATGCTTCAGATTCGACTTATGCTAAGAAAGGTAGAGGTACACCTATAAAGACTTATGGCATATTGTATAAAAAATAATCTTAATTTATTAGAATTAAATGAAAATATGACACTTAATAGGACACAATGGAGAAAAAATATTCATGTACTGGCCCCACTTAATGGGATAAAGGCTTGTTGTTCTTACTAACGTATGAAATATTTTTTTGTTATATCTGTACAGTAAGATCATTTTTTAAATATTAGATATGGCCCTATCATTCATTAACTGCATATTTCCAAAAATTAGGCTTCAGTTTATTCCTTGAAATTCAAATTTGGTAAATTGACACATTTTTTGAACCTCTATTTATTGGATAAGTTGCTATACTTTGTATCTATTTTGCAAAAATTTAGAAACTTTGGCTCGGGCTCTTCGTCGGGCTTTCATTGACTCAATTTTGGCATTGACTTCTTATTATATAACTCCACCTAGCTTGAAAATTAAGCATTTTGAATGCTTTCACTGAGGAAAAAATCATGGGCATCAAAATCAATATTAGATGTGGATGCAACTTGCAGCTAAATCTGATCAAATTTATTGCTTATTTAATTGGCTATTTATGTTGCTTATTTTTTGTTAATGATTTCAATTATTATATTAATCAACAACATTCATTATGATAACATATTTATAGTAACTTTATCTAACATTTTAATTTAGATCACAATTATGTGCTCATTTAGTATGCACAAAATTTTTTATTTCCCTCCTACAGAGTCCCTTCACCCCATTCATTCTCTTAGTGGATCAAATGCAAAATAATAATAATAATAATAGGATTTGATGCCATATGATGTCTCATTTGCCATTAAAAGGGTTCTACAAGTTCTAAGGTTTAAACCACAACATAATTAGCATCAACCAATTATGTGTGGCAGTGTTTGATATTCAATGATCATCTCCATGATATTTGACTATGCTAAATTGTGAAGTATTTTTTTCAAGCATATAGTTAACATTTTTGCAACAATTATTTACTTGAATTCAGTAGCTTATTTGCTATTTGTCTTGATGAATAAATATGTTTTGGAAATTTGATAATTTTATTCATTTGTTTATTTATTAACAAACTATCTTGGTATGATTTGGTAGTAGGATTGCCTAAGTTAGACTACTGCAAGGATCATTTATATATGAATTGTCAATTTGGAAGGAAGACTCATACATCAATTAGTCCTGAGAACCAAATTTCTACCTATAGATCCTTAGAGTTAGTACATGATATGTCATCAAGAAATTTTATGAAAATACATGAATCTCAATGCATTTTGGTAAAAGATCTTTTAAATTCAAATTCAAGATTTTCTAAGCTCTGATTTCAAGAAATTTATATTTAAATTGAGCATCTCAACAATCTAAGCCTCGTGATGTTGAAGGCAATCCAATTCGAGTCCAAATAAGCCTAGATCAAACACTTAAAGTCTTGTTGAAGGCTTTGGTGCATCAAGTGAAATGCTAACTAATCTCCAATTTTAGCACACTTATAGTCATCTCAAGAAACTTGACGAGAGGAATCCAACGAGCCTAAGAACATCTAATTTTTAGATCATTAAAACACCTAAATATTAAAAAATATAATATCATTAAGGAAATCAATGTGGATCATCTTATGAAGTTTTTTGAGATTTTAGTTAAATTTACTATAATACTCTCAAAAATTATAAATAGGCCCTCCATTCTTCACTTGAAATTGGGGAGAAAAGGAGAAGAGTGAGCAAAATAATCAATTTATAACTCATGAAGAGAAGTACAGATGAGGAACCACCAACCATTGTCAACTATCACAAGCAATTATGACAACCAATTATGGTTGTTTTAAGCACCAATTATAACCAGCTAAACATATTGTAGCCACCATCTATGTCTTTTATATGTAACTATGACTTTGGTAGCCATTGCCTATTACGATTTTCGTATTTTGTATTTAAAAGTTCATTATGTTAAGATTATCATTAGTTCAATTTATTAGGGTTTGTGAAGGTTTAGTTTAAGGATTTTAAGATTTTAAAATTTTAAAGTTTAATTAAGATTTTATTTTATTAATTAATTTAATTAGGGTTATTAGATCGATTGTAGGAATTAAAACACCTAAAGCCCAATTAAACCCAAATTGAACTAATTATAATCTTAGCCTAATGGCCATTTAAATACAAAAATTAGTGGTTTAAAGTGAATTTAAGGATTGATTTTATTAATGATTCCAAATTTTAGGTTAATTAGGTCGTTTGGGGCGAAATTAGGGAAAAACTTAAACTAGGCTTGAGAAAATTTCAAGAAAAATCTCAGAGGTCCCCAGAAACATGAGAAATCATCTCAAGGAAATTGGATATGATTTGGTAATTAATTTAAGTGTAAGTTGCTTTTTTTATGTTTAGATATTTTTGAAATTAAACCTGAACTACTCATCCAATTTTAAGGCTTTTTATTTCCTAAGTATTGCTTTGTTATATGAGCACTTTCAATGTTTTTTGTATTTTTTATTTTTTATAGTTTTTTCATTTGTTATGATTTTTTAAAGTTTATGTGATTAATTAAGTACCACGTCACTAGTGTGCTTTCCCTAATCACCTTATTCCACATCACGCGTACGCCTTCCATGTGTAGTGGCTTCGTGGTTAAGGGAGTTGGACCTATGGGTGTGTCATTTAACAAAATAATGTCATCACTATTGTCCATTCTAAATAGAGAAAATGGACAACAATGATTTCGTCTTCTTCGTGTGGCAGAGCACAAACACCGTCCACACTCAAGACTAATATGAGCAATCAAAGACTCAATCCTTGGATTTTCTTGATCCAAAAGGATCATAGACCTATGGAGAAGGTTCTAACCTACTTGTTTTGTCCATAGACCTAGGGGGAAACTTTATGTTCCAAAGTCGAAAATACAAGTGGGTGATGAAAAGGACACCTGCATAAAAGATAAGGCTGAAAGAATTGGTTAAACATGAAGCATGAGGAGGAGATGACAACCAACTTTGCTTCAGATGGTGAGCTCGAAGATGCACAGGTTAATCTGGCGACTAATGCCTAGTACCAGAATGGTTGGTTTGCTCTGTAGATGCATTGGAAAGCTTAGAGAGGAGAAGAAAATCTCGGTGATTTTGCCTAAGTGTGTGGATTCAATTGCCCATTATAATTGGGAAACCCCAAGCTCTTATGAGAAATTAAAAATTCCTAGTCCTATCAAATCGCTTTCGACGGAGCATAAGGGTGGTCAAGGGTAGCTCAAGCGGGCTTCTCCCTCACTGAGGGAGACCTAGTGAATTAGTCATAAGGTTGTACTAGTTAGTTCAAGCAGTTGATCTAAAAGCTACTTGGCTTAATGAGGGCTCAATTTTGGTCAGCTCAGTGGTCCTGAGTGCTGGGTTAGTTGGTTTAGTTAGCTTATCTGATGAATTCACTCTGATTGCACATATGATTCTTCAATGGTGTGCTTGAGCTTTAGATAAGAAGGAGATGGCTACTTAGATTTCAGCAATATAGCACACAAAAAGTGCTCTTAGGTAGATTCAAAGATGCTTGGGTGAGGCTTAAGTTATGTTATTAGGAGGCTTAGGCTTAAGTATGTTTAGCCTTGGTTGAGCCTTTGAGTTAGTGAAGTTTAAGTTAAATTTTAAATTAGTTATATCTTAGGTTGGAATTACTTATCTCTTCGGCTTAGTTTTCTTGAAGTTTAAGTTAGATTTTAAATTTTTAAAGTTTAATTAAGATTTTATTTTATTAATTAATTTAATTAGGGTTCTTAGATTGATTGTAGGAATTAAAACACCTAAAACCCAATTAAACCCAAATTGAACTAATTATAATCTTAGTCTAATGGCCATTTAAATACAAAAATTAGTGGTTTAAAGTGAATTTAAGGATTGATTTTTATTAATTATTCCAAATTTTAGGTTAATTAGGTCGTTTGGGGTGAAATTAGGGAAAAACTTAAATTAGGCTTGAGAAAATTTCAAGAAAAATCTCAGAGGTCCCCAGGAACATGAGAAATCATCTCAAAGAAATTGGATATGATTTGGTAATTAATTTAAGTGTAAGTTGCTTTTTTTATGTTTAGGTATTTTTGAAATTAAACCTGAACTACTCATCCAATTTTAAGGCTTTTTATTTCCTAAGTATTGCTTTGTTATATGAGCACTTTCAATGTTTTTTGTATTTTTTATTTTTTATAGTTTTTTCATTTGTTATGATTTTTAAAAGTTTATGTGATTAATTAAGTACCACATCACTAGTGTGCTTTCCCTAATCACCTTATTCCACATCACTCGTACGCCTTCCATGTGTAGTGGCTTCGTGGTTAAGGGAGTTGGACCTATGGGTGTGCCATTTAACAAAATAATGTCATCACTATTGTCCATTCTAAATAGAGAAAATGGACAACAATGATTTCGTCTTCTTCGTGTGGCAGAGCACAAACACCGTCCACACTCATAGACTAATATGAGCAATCAAAGACTCAATCCTTGGATTTTCTTGATCCAAAAGGATCAGAGACCTATGGAGAAGGTTCTAACCTACTTGTTTTGTCCATAGACCTAGGGGGAAACTTTATGTTCCAAAGCCGAAAATACAAGGAAGTGATGAGAAGGACACCTGCATAAAAGATAAGGCTGAAAGAATTGGTTAAACATGAAGCATGAGGAGGAGAAGACAACCAACTTTGCTTCAGATGGTGAGCTCGAAGATGCACAGGTTAATCTGGCGACTAATGCCTAGTACCAGAATGGTTGGTTTGCTCTGTAGATGCATTGGAAAGCTTAGAGAGGAGAAGAAAATCTCGGTGATTTTGCCTAAGTGTGTGGATTCAATTGCCCATTATAATTGGGAAACCCCAAGCTCTTACGAGAAATTCAAAATTCCTAGTCCTATCAAATCGCTTTCGATGGAGCATAAGGGTGGTCAAGGGTAGCTCAAGCGGGCTTCTCCCTCACTGAGGGAGACCTAGTGAATTAGTCATAAGGTTGTACTAGTTAGTTCAAGCAGTTGATCTAAAGCTACTTGGCTCAATGAGGGCTCAATTTTGGTCAGCTCAGTGGTCCTGAGTGTTGGGCTAGTTGGTTTAGTTAGCTTATTTGATGAATTCACTCTGATTGCACATATGATTCTTCAATGGTGTGCTTGAGCTTTAGATAAGAAGGAGATGGCTACTTAGATTTCAGCAATATAGCACACAAAAAGTGCTCTTAGGTAGATTCAAAGATGCTTGGGTGAGGCTTAAGTTATGTTATTAGGAGGCTTAGGCTTAAGTATGTTTAGCCTTGGTTGAGCCTTTGAGTTAGTGAAGTTTAAGTTAAATTTTAAATTAGTTATATCTTAGGTTGGAATTACTTATCTCTTCGGCTTAGTTTAATTATGCTAAGCTTGGTTTTCTTATGTGTATGTGCACACGTGTGTATGTTGCATACATACATACCTATATAAATATATACATACATACATATACATATTTATACATACATACATACATATACATATACATATACATATGTATACATACATACATACATATACATATGTATATGAGGAAAGCTCATTTGGGGGAAGGCACTCACTCCTTCTATGTCTTTCTTTTTGTGGAGGCATTTTTGAAATTTGCTACCTTATGATGATATTTTAAAACTTAAAGGATTTGAGGTTTGCTTCACAATGTTTACTTTGCAGGCGGGAGGAAAATGCTATTCATATTTATTTTAGATGTCCTTTTGCATTAAATATATGGAGGCTCGGAGTATTATTTCATATCTTTGTTTCTTCTTCTTGGGGGGATGATTGTTCTTATCCTGGAATCTGGAGGGCAAACAAAACCATTTTTTAGCAATATTCTCTTTTATCACTATGTGGTTCTTGTGGATGGCAAGGAATTCAAATTAGAATGTGGGTGGTAACATTACAGAGCAAATTGTGGTAGCTAAAATTTCGACATATGTTCATAAGCTTGTTAAATTTTGCTCCTTTAAAACCTCCTTTTTTAGCTGTATTTCCTTTTTTAATGCTAAGGAAAATGCTTTTAGTTGAGAGGGGAAGAAGACAACCCAAATTGATTTTCTGGTATAAACCTTTTCAAAATGTGGTTAATGTAAACACTGATAGCAGCTAGGGTGGAAGTCATGTTAGTACTAGTGGTATTTTCAGGGATTGTAATGGAAGTTGTTTGCTTTACTTTGCTTTCCCATGTGTGACTGAAAGTCCTCTAAAGCTGAAATATGGGTTATTTGGTTAGTTGTTAATATTGTTGCTTGTGCTCATTGACAAAATTTATAGGTTGAGGTGGACTCAGTTTGGCTACTAGAATATCTTCAAGGGAGGACGGCAGCTAAATAGAATTTGGTTGTATGTATTTGTAAGATAGTTAAAATTACTGCTAACCTTAATGTTATTTGGAGCTTTGTTTACAGGGAATGGAACAAGCCTGCCCACTGGTTGGCTAGAAGAGGTGCAAAGTCTAATGAAGTTGTTGTGGGGAGATGTCCTCTTCGAGAGCTACAAAGGTTGGTGCATGGAGACAAGTTATGTATTCCTTATTTAAGAAAGTAGGAATTATGTGCTTAATTCATTTGATTTTTTTAGATATTGGCTCATTTTTTTGTCGAGTGAGTTGTATATTATTGTAGGTGGAACCTTAGGTTTTATTATTTTGTGTGAGTTACTTTGGATTATATAAGGATCTACATTTACCTGATATCAATAAAATTTCTTACGGGATTATATATATATATATATATATATATATATATATATAATCATCACTTATATATAAAAAAAAAATACAAAATATGTGGGGANTATATATATATATATATATATATATATAATCATCACTTATATATAAGCAAAAATTACAAAATATGTGGGGATCAAATATAAGGAAGATCAAGCAAATCCCCCTTAAGCAAAAGGGAAAGAGAAACATAGGGAAGTTTATCTAAAAAAACAAGGTGAGAGGAAGCAGCATGCTTAGCCAACCAATCAACAGGCTGATTTCCTTCTTTGGGCATGAAAAACCACTGAGCATTAAAAACCCCTGAATCAACCAAACAACCTACTTTAGTTGAAGTTAGATTTGCCTATGAGAATAAACATGAGAAGTGCAGCACTACCAAAGGATTAAGGAATCCATTTTCACAATCATATTATGTCAATGCAGGGATGAGGCCAGCTTGATAGTTGTAAGCAGAGCTTCATCTTCAGCTTGGAGAGGGGAGGTAACACAGATAGAAGAAGCAATCATCAGTGGAGTAGTTGCAGCATAATTGTTAAGAACACCACCACCCCGAGCATTCTCAAGAGTAAAATTACCATCAATATAAACTTGGTCCAACCCTTTTGTGGTTGTTTTCATTATTTCTCTCTTTTTTTCTTAAGTTGTCAGATTTTCTATCGTCGTATGATTTTTTTTTCTGATTAAATCACTCTTCTGGATCATATGGATGATCTGGAGTATGGAGGAATCAGAAAATGAGGAACATATAACGATGGTAGACAAATGAGAGAGAGAATGTGGAGAACTTTCATAAAATAAATTTCGCGTGATAACCCAAGAGCATACGTCCAAAAAGAGATCGGGTTGAAAATGTCTTGGAAAATATCCACGAAGAAGAACCTATGAAAGAAATCCACAACAAAAGATTCAAGTGTGTGTGCTTGCTCTAAGTCAAGAGGTGATGCATCTCTTTAGTTAATTACAACTTGGGGGATGCCCAAGAATACACTCGATTAAAGGAGTCCTGCTTAAACTTATATGATTACTAATAAAGGGGTCACAAAGTAGGGTTATCTCATAAGAGCGTCATGATGCCTTCAAAGCTTGTGTGATCCATGTGGGCGAAGAGTGAGCCATTGATGATCCCATATGGATGGCAGCATATTGGCGATCGGGGCGTATGAAATAATTGGGTCATCCCATAGGGTCCACACTATACTTCCAATGCCTAACCGAGCCATAAGGGTGGAGGGTGAATCACTGTATCCTAAATGAGCAGTGGTCTATCTATAATCGAGGCCTATGAGATGACATCAATGAAACCTCAAAGAGAGCAACAAGGCTCAAAAGTTGTACCAAAGGAATGGTGGAGCAATCCTAATCAGGTATAGATAGCTGGGTCAAGATACAACAAATTTGTCATCCCATACTATTAGTACCCCAAGTCTATCTGGTCGTGAAGCTAGTCGACGCAACACAACTGAAGACCCCCTTGTCAGCAAGCAGTGAATTGTGTCGTCCAAGAGAACCTCTATAGCCCTAAGGTCAAAAAAAGGAGACTCTAATCCTATGATCCTATGTAAGTAGGAAGAGCACATATATCTGCCAAAGTGGCGAGGATGCCGCTGGAGTGCAAAGAGAAGAGAGGTACGGTCACAAGACTGTGACACTCTCATAAAAGAGTTACTCGTCGTCTGGGTCGGGAAGCCTCTAAAACCTTAAGCACACTAGAAAACCACCTAAGTAGAAATATATGTTGAGTCAGTCGGGTTGGAGAAGCACGGGAAATTCTCCTTGGGACATGTGGAATGATGTAGTTATCTAAACAAGTCCTTAGTGTGGAGGCTCTATTAATATGGCTTGGGTGATATCCATGCTATGCAACCATTTAAAATCCGATCTGAAAGCCATGTAAAAAAGTAAAGAGAAATTTTTGAAAATCTTGAAATATTTTAATCATAAATTTTATTTAGCCTGAAACTTTTATTGGAATTTTTTGTAGAAAATTTATAATTTTAGGTCCTCAGAGGACCTAAGTTATACACATGATTCTCAGACAATCCACAAGGTAAAAAAGGTGAAACCAAGTCTAACACGTTATAGAAAGTAAAACAAGCCAAATATAACAAATAAAAGGTTGTGTTCTTGGGTTGGAAATATTTCTTAAAAATAGAAAAGGTGGTCAGACATCGCATATATGCACACGTGGTCTTAATTTTATACATGAATGACATTTAGAATTAAGGTATGGGACACGTGCAAGTAGCTTCTAGTCCCCGTCATGTAGTTTCGCTCGTTTGGCACCTCAAAATATGTGTCTATATTTTATTTCTAATACAGACTCTATCCTAAAGGGCTCTAAAAGTACATATAGAAAGTCAAAAAAAGCCTTTACCTACACAAAAATCAGGTTACTAGAAAGAGCTATCAACATTTAACATAGCGAGTCATGCCCAGTGGAAGGAAAGCTAAGCGAGAACCTATAGAAATTATGATTAGATAAATCATTACAGCTCTTCTCTGTTAGACATGGCTCCCTGCAAGAAGAACGCTCTTAACAAACTAGTGTGCATGTCTCACACCCAATAAACACACAAAAAGCACAAGAAAGTGATATCTACCTAAGGCAACCAAACTAGCAGTAAACTACAACTAGGAAATTAAAAATACTACCTAGCACCCTAGTCCTAGCCTAGCACACCATCTAACGCATAGTGTCATAGTCACAGCATCAAAGTGAGTGTAAGGTAAAGGTAAAGAGGCTAGCGTATCTTTTAAGCTATAAAAAATACTACCTAGCTCCCTGACCTTATCCTAAGGATCCTAAATTTCTAAGTGGTGCCACTAGATACAAGTTTTGTATAATTTAAGTTTCAAACAGTTGACTTTATGTATGGTCTAAGCTATAAAAGCAAAGAGTTTAAAAAAAAAATTGAAAATATGATGCATATAAGTAATAAAAAAATATAAATTTTTATACTTTAAAAAATATCCTAAGAAATGAAAAGTCTGAGTAGCGCCTATTAAACCCTTAGAACCTTAGCACAACATATGTGTCGATCACGAGGTGGTAGCTAGTATTGCCTGCCTAGACATCCCTGCAGACGATACTTGCTACTACATCGTGATCGGCAAAGGGTCACTCAGCTTAGGAGTTTCACTCGTCGTCGAAATGATTGACAATGCACATACGGATGCAGAGTGGTCCAGTGCACTATAACAACTTCGTTGAATCTAAGGAGATGATGAGATAGCAAATATTCATCACAAGTATATGGTGCTGTATACTAGTGATGAATGTGCTGACATGCAAAGATGCGCATGCAAGGCACGACACACAAGCGACATTGTGCTTGGCCGACTGTGGTATAAGATGCCATGAGGGAGAATTACACCTTGCTCCAATAGAGACAAACACACGTGCAAATGACAGCTACATACAAGGTATGGTGCACCATACAAACAAACAAGCATGTGTCTCGTGCGAAGGAATGTGCTCGTGATAGTGTTGGGTGTTGTCACGGGAGATAGGTAATATGACTCATGTGTTAGATTGGTTCAGAGACCTTTGGAGTGTGACCCGATTTTGATGAGAATCATGTACCCGAGTGCCTACGACAATTTGAAGCAGTGTCGTAGGGGTGAAAGAGTGTGCAAGGAGCAGTGACTTGAGATGATACATCTGGCAGTCTAAGGCGAAGCCACAAGAGATGTAAGAGTGTGCAACGAGCAGTGACTCGAGTGCAAACCACAAGCATATGAGGTACGAACATACAGTATCTTATGCAAGCTGACATGTAAAAGTACACAATTGCAAATGCAAACACAAGTGATGTGATGTATAGTGACATAAGAATGTCGAGGTGGGCACAAACACCCACCATGAGTATATGGGGGCAAATGCTCGTGGGTGCACCATATCGTGCAAAGTGCAAATCCTTTCATGCAAACAATATGAGATAAGCATGTAATAAAGAAGCAATCAGGTAGAGTCGATCGATATGATCGGGCCGGTGGAGGTCGATCGATCGAGTCGGTGGAAGTGCTTGAGTGAGTTGATCAAACCGATGGCGGTTGATCGGTCGAACCGATGGAAGTAGTCGATTGGGTTAGTGGTGGTCGATCAATCTAATTGACGAAGATGGTCAGACAAACTAATTGTACTGGTTTTGGTTGATCGGTCGAACCGACGAAAGAATTCGAGATTGATCGGGTCAGTGGTAGTCTATCGATTGAATCAACGAAGATGATCAAACAACTGATCGAATCGGTGGTGGTCGATTGATCGAAGTGACGGAAGTTGTTGATCGAGCGATCAGGCCATGCGGTCGATCGAATGAGTCGACGAAAATGGTTGGACGAAGGATAAGACCGGTGGTGGTCGATCAGTCGAACCGAAGAAAATTGTCATCGAATTGATTGAGCCGGTGGCGGTCAATCAATCGAAGTGACGAAGATGGTCAAATGAACTGATTGGACCGATGATGGTATATCAGTTGAAGCGACAAAAACGGTCGATCATGTCGATTGAGCAGTGGCGGTCGATCGAATGAGTCGGGGTAGAATGGTCGATCGAACCGATAGCGTGGACAGTCGATCGATGAAACACACAAAAATATGGGATTTTTTGTGCAATTTCAAAATCTCATGCAATGCATTCGACATAGATGCAAAAAAATACAAAATGAGAGCCAACTATGCTCAGCAACAAACCGAACTAATCCTAGCAAACTCACGAGATCATAAGGTAGGATGATAAAGAAATTTGACAGTTAATCGTCACACAAAGCAACGATTAACTTTTGTCATTTTTCCAACATATCTTGAAGGAATCTTATGACAGGAAACCTTCATGGTTTAAGGAACGACAAATTTCATGAGAATGTTTGTTCTTTATACCTCAATTTGATTTTGTCCTTCCCATCCAATGGACGAAATTGCCGACGCAAATGCGAGATTGTCAAAATCCAGATTTTGGGCTTTAGGAGCTAGAATCAGGTAGGTTATGCTCTTGGATTCGTAGAGGGATCGCAAAGCACATAATCTTATGTGGCTTTCCTCTAAGCACAACAATCCTAAAACTTTAGAACTCTAATATCCAGATCTAGGGGCTATAAAAAAGTAAGAACGAAAGTTTGAAGAAATCTCACCGTCGCGAAGGTTGAGGATGCGTTCTCTTTAGTTGCCCACACTCTATCTTCGGTGGGAAGAAGCTCTCCTTATCACAAGGAGAGATGATACCTTCTTTATCCTAAGTAGGATGAAGCTCTCATATACTTTGTAACGCAGCCTCCTCAAGCAAAGCTCCTCACACGCTCAAAGAAAGTGATGGAGGAATAATGAGAAGATGAGGAGAAAGAGATTTTGGTGGGGGAAGAAGAGGAAGAAGAAGAAGCAAGGGCTTTAGCAAGCAAACCCCTTCTCTCAGTCTTCCTCAGTGCTCTTCATTCCTGATAGAGGGTAAAGTCTAAGTGGCACCTATTAGATCACTTGGAACCTTAGCACAACATACGTGTGCTGGTCCACGGTACAATAGCTAGTATTGCCCATCGAGGCATCCTCATGGGCAATATTAGTTGGCTCATTGTGGGCAGCGGAGGGTCACTCAACCAGCGATCTAGCTTTGTCGACAAGCGATCGGGGAATGCACATGCAAAACTGACAGATCTAAGATGATGTCACAATCCCAGAGGAGTAGGAAAGATCGACAAAAAGGCAAACATTCACCACTAGTATATAGAAGCATATACTAATAGCAAATGCGCTGCCAAATAGAAATGATTCATCCAAAACATACAATACAAGTAAAGATGAGTGTGTCGTTGAGGCAGTGACTCCAAATGTGGGTTTGTCGTGGAGGCAGTGATCTAGAGGATGGGCGTGTCATGGAGGCATTGACCCAAAGGATGGGCGTGTTGTGGAGGTAGTGACCCGGAATGTGAGTATGATTCTCGTTAGGGGAGAACCATAAAATGGGTGGGCTTGATATGCAACCCCCCTCCCCGAATAGGGCATGTGGATGTCTGAAATGAGTCTGTGTGGATAGTGACTCAAGCAAACTCAACCATGCACTTCATGATCATCCAAGATGCCATGCAAATCAAACAAGTGAGGGGATACTAGTATGAGTGCAAATACTAGTGATGTGGGGCACTGTGACGCGAAGATGTCATGGAGCAAGTCTATTGAGTGATATATTTGTGAGAGGCACAAGAACTCGTTAAGAGCATATGCTCATAAATGCACGATAGGATGCGAGTGTGAATTTGTTAATGTAGGCAATGTTAACCAAACATGTGATGATGCAACATGCAGCATAAACTATTGGTCGAACTGATTGGGTCGGTGGATCCGATCAAATAAACCAAAGGAAAGGATCAAACAAATTGATCGGGCATGTGATGATCAATCATTCGAGTCGACGAAAATAGTCGATCATGTTAGCATGGGTGGTCGATCGACTGGGAAGGGTCGGTCAAACCAATCGAACCAATAGCGGTTGATCAGTTTAGCCAACGTAAAGGGTTGATAGAATTGATCGAGCTGGTGGTGGTTGATCTTGCTAGTCAATGAAGGTGGTCGGACACGTTGACGTGGTTGGTCGATCGACGGGGAAGGTTCAGTCGAGCCGATCAGAATGGTGGTGGTTGATCGATCAAGCCCACAAAAAAGGGTTAATCAAACTGATCAAGCCAGTGGCGATCGATCTTTCGAGTCAACAAAGGTGGTCGGTCTGGCCGATGTGGGCGGTCGATCGACGAGGAAGGGTGAGTCAGTCAGATCGATCGATCGAGTCGATGAAAAGAAAGCATGCAAAAGTGATATTTTGATGCAATTTAAAATTTTATGCAATGCACTCGACCTAAATATGAATTCAAGTATAAAATGGAGGTTTGATTGTGCTCAACAATGAAGACAAGCTCGTTCTAACGGCTATACAGGTTTTCCTATAGGAAAAGTAATGGGGCGAAGCCGGCTTCGCTATAAAGCGATGGAGGCCACCTTTGTTTGCCCAGCACGAACAAATTTCATGGGGAAAAGCCTCTGTGGCATAGAGAACGTCAAAGTCATGGAACTTTCCATTTTTTATGCCCAAATTGGCGGATTTCACTCCCCTCCGTCATGGGAACAAAATCATTGACGCGAATGCAGGGGTTGCAACAACCCCAGACGTTGAGATTTTGTGCTAGAAATGAAAAAGAATAGATTTTTCTCATGGATTCTTACGGAATCGTAAAAACTCCCTAATCTTATTAGGTTTTCGCTAGGAAAATAAACGATCAATCAATAGGCATGTGGTTGTGATGACTTGTGTAGATCGACTAACTTGCCTAGCTTATGCGACTAAACCAACGGTGATATAACAAATTTGGCCAATCAAAAGGCATATGGCAAAGTTGACCGGTATCGTTCGGTCAATCGGAGCGTCTGATAACTAGCGATTGATTAAGCGGGATGATACCAGGTGGTTGATCAAACTTGCCTGGTGTGGGCGACCAAAACCCACAACACCTAGCAAAATTCTAACCCTAAGGCTGACTAAGAAAGAAAATTTGAGGGTTGTGGAGGTTATATCATCACGGTGGTTAATTGAAGTCCAGCAGTATCTGGGAAGAAGCTCTTCTTGTGGTAGGAGAGACTGACGACCTTGCTGGGGTTTGCCTTCCCCAAAGATCTGAGGAAACTTTCCTTGTCGCTTCCCTTGAATGTCGCCGGAGACGAAGAAGATGACTGGACTCCTTCTCCCAAGTGATGAAGAATCTCTCCTCACCTAATAGAACAAAAAGGTTGCAAGAGTTGGCCTTCTCCAAAGCAGTGAGGAAGCTTTCCTGATCACCTCGCTGGAATCACCATAAACAAAGGAGATGACTGGAGAAATGAAAGAAAAAATGAAGAAAATAGAGGGAAATGGTTTCACTAGCCTTCTCTTGGAGGAAGAAGAAGAATCCCCACCAGAAATCCTATTGGAAGCTCCTTGAATACTCCCCTTGCTCATAGCTCTCTTCTTCACCAAATGGCTGCTGATCCTTTGCAAATGAGCTCCCCCCTCTGGTTAAAATTTGCCCTATGGAAGAAATCAAGGGTTCCAAGTCGATTTTCCCATTTAGCATGGACCCAAAATATCTCCTTTGCCTTTTTTAAATGAAAAACCAGGCAAGATAGCATAGACCATTGGTTATGGCCGCCTTGCCTGCGGGAAAAAAGCATGACCAAACAGGCTCTGGGGTGGTCACATCATTGTTCAAGGTGTCGCAGATCAGGGTCTAACAAGCCATGCCACTTGAGTAGTTACGTCGAGCGCTATGTCTGGGTGGCATGGCCACGATACTTGTGGGTGTGGTCACACTAGTTGACGAAGTTAGGCGCATGGTGAGATTTTGGTGTGGTCACGCCCATATTGCTGCGTAATTATGTCGTAGTCTCTATTTGGCCAGCGTTTCCATGCCACCTTCGAGCGTGGTAATGTCGACCACAGCCTTTTTGTGTTCTTCAGGGAGGTCTCGCATGGTCACACCCTGCTTAGGTGTGGTCACGCCATTAACTAGGTGTGGCCACGCCTAAATTAGACATGGTCATGTCAGACCCCAGAACAATTGGGCTTCCAGAGAAGCTCTCAAAGGGAATTTTAGGCCTCTTGGGACCTTTGGAGGATCGAATGTTAGCAGTTCATGACTCTAGGACCTCCGTAGAGACCGCATATGCGTCTCAAAATAGTTTGAGAGGTCAAACTGTCTACATATTGTTGAGCAGAGCAGTTCCAACATAAAATCCGTCTATCTGAACCTTGGACTTAAGGTCCGGACACGGTTTAGGGTACTTTAGTCGATGGTTTGTGCCACGCGAATGTCCATATCAGCAGAATACGACCCTATGTCATAGGAACAAACGTCAACCTGAAGGGTACCAGAGTCAATGTCGGCTTGGCCATGATCTATTTGGGGCATGGCTATAACGGTGTAGACCGCAATTACAATGTCTTACACTCAGTGAGAATGTCTCGTATGTATCGCATCAGAAATGGATGTCAATATTGACATGTTAAGATTAACCATCTCAGAATTCTGAGACTAAAGATGAGGTTTATTAAATAAGTAAAACCTCAAACTAGTATAATGAGAAATGCAACCACACATGGACTTATAACATAATTCCATAAAGGAATATCATGTAACCCCGACTCTACTGGAGTTATAACCCTGTTTGGATAGAGCTGTCAGCTAAACCCACCAAGGGCAGTAAAATAATGCACGTCTGGTCTTGCAAAATATAGGATATGATAGGTTGTTTGTTAGAGAAAAATAAATCTTACAACATGAATATTAAAATTAAGATGTATAAGTACGAAGGATATGCAAAAAGGCTTACATTTAATTCAAAATCAATTCTTTTCACAATTTCAAATTTAAACATGTATTATCCTTTTTAAACTAATTGATTTAAGTAGTTTCATATTTTAGTGTTGAGTGATAAGTTGATTGTGTATAGTATGCAATCCTTGATGATGTATGCACAGAGGTCAATTTTAAGGCTAAGTTGAGTATACAAAGATCAACTCACTCTATAGGACGGTGATCTTCACATATCAAATCACTCATTTCATATAATAAGGTTGGTTTGAAGACAATGAAAAGAATCAATATGTGTGCATATGTTTAAGTGTGATCTTTGTATGCCTAATCCTAAATTGAGGGTTACTAATCATTTTTCTTTTATTTTATGTAATTTTTTTGTTTATATATCATGCAATTTCTAAGGTATGAATATAATTATTTATTTTATTTTTTTATTTATGAATTTTATTTTATTTTTTTCTAAAAAATTAAATTTGAGTTATTTAAATGGGGTGAAAAAATTAGTCCTTAAAAGCATACCAAAAATAATTCAAGCTAAAGAAAGAACTGCTAACAAACTTAGAAAAAGAGTTAAATTATAAGCGGGCGAAGAAATGAAATCACATACATAGCAATCAAACTAAATAACACAACTAAAACAATTCAAAAAAGTATGTGCAAACATATATTATCGCACACCTCAAAAGAAAAGAAATGATAACTAATCCTAAACCTAAGGTAGACTTGTCGATCGTATAAGCTTTATTGACATCTTCAATTTTTGTTTGGGTGCATTGAGGTTCATCCTCGCCTTTTGTTTGAGTTGAGGTTCATCCTCATCTTTTCCTTGAGTTGAGGTTCATCCTCATCTTTTCCTTGAGTTGAGGTTCATCCTCATATTCATTTTGAATTGTGATTTGTCTTCGCTCTAATGTCTTGTGATGGTTCAAACAACTATAGTCAATCGACAAAGACAGACTCTTAAATCTATAACAGACTCAACAAGAAAAAAAACCCTGCATTTACTATGGCACCATATGTTTACTATGACACCTACAAATGAATGCTAGTATTCATAACGAAGAAACAAATACAATCAAACACAAAAGTTTGCTTGGACCTAGCACTGCACTACAACACCAGAGCCCTAGTCCTATAAATTGTGCTTTAGGGTGCAGAAAAGGCATATTATTTTTATATTTATGATTTAGTAATTTTCCCACTAAGCACATCCTCCTATGGAACATAAATATCAAAAAAATAGGTAGCTAACCATCTTAACACCTAGTCTAACTCACAAGCCACCCTAACATCTTGACTAGTGGGCAATCACAATAATTAAAACAAACCAAACATAATAATCTTAATTAAATATCATAATAAATATAACTTAAAGCTAGAGTTAGTGACCTAACACAAACATCTATAGTGTGTGATGGGTAAATATAGATAGTCAAAATTGGGCTATTTTATTTATATTTTGATATATATTTTGATATAAATGAAAAGGACCAAGGAAATCTAGTCTCCACATAGGAAATGGCCAAGGACTTATCATTAGTTGCACCTTTTGTGAATGTTTCAATTGCATTAGGGTGAAAATTTGACACTGCTCACATACTTTTGGAGAATTCTTTAGATTCTTTTTGAAGTGGCGGTCAAAAATCTCTTTGCCACAGNTGGGTGAAAATCTGGCACTGCTCACATACTTTTGGAGAATTCTTTAGATTCTTTTTGAAGTGGCGGTCAAAAATCTCTTTGCCACAGAATATAATTCACCAAAGTTCTTTATTTTGAATGAATCTCACACTCACAAGAGTGCATTCCTTTTTAAATGANAGGGTGAAAATCTGACACTGCTCACATACTTTCGGAGAATTCTTTAGATTCTTTTAGAAGTGGCGGTCAAAAATCTCTTTGCCACGGAATATAATTCACCAAAGTTCTTTATTTTGAATGAATCTCACACTCACAAGAGTGCATTCCTTTTTAAATGATAACAAATACATTTTCTACAATGCATCGAAGGTATAATGACATAGTGAATCTTAAAAATAATTCGAAGTCTAGAAATAAATATTGGCTTGCTTTGATTTTGAATCTTTTAAGATCTTTTGCACAAGTAGACATTATTCTTATGCTTAGATACTTGATATAAGGATCAATGTAGCTCGACAACTTTTGCACTTTTATATCCATTTACCATTTTTTATTGTTGGGTAAACTAGTTTCTTAGGGAGTCCTCCATTTGGAAAGTTCCACTTAGATAAAAGATCATTGAGNCTAGCTCGACAACTTTTGCACTTTTATATCCATTTACCTTTTTTTATTGTTGGGTAAACTAATTTCTTAGGGAGTCCTCCATTTGAAAAGTTCCACTTAGATAAAAGATCATTAAGTTGTTCTTATTTATTAGGATATGTTTGATTTTAAAGCATTCAAACTTTTTTTTTAATCTCAGACTTAACTTTCAAGAGGTGCTTTGTCATTTTCCCTTTTTTGGCTTCATATTGGTTTGTATTTAGTTGACTATCAACTACGAGTTAAAACATATAAGTAGATCCTTTATTCATATTCCTTAAGCAAACCTTAATCACAAAATTAGAGTTGTATACTCAACTTGATTATTAGTGATGCCAAAGTTTGTTTTTATGGAATAATAAAAGGAGAATTTGATTGGGCTTTTAAGTACAACTTTGAGTCCAACCCTAAAAGACTTGATGGTCCAACACTCAAAGACTAGATGCTCCATTGACATATGTCATCAACTACAATCTCTAGGGCAGTTTCTACTTCTTAGTTATCAAGCTTGGAGAAGTCGATTAGAAAATCTACCATTACCTATACTTTGACTGATGTTATGGTGTATAGGTGAGATTGGATTTACTAAGTTTGATCGCCCATTTTGATTGGCGATCAAATTGTTCAGGTTTAGTGAGTTCAAATTCAACTAATGGTATGTTATGAGTTATATTGCATTCATCGAAAAGATGGGGAAAACTTACAAGCTAAAATAATCAAAACAAGAGCAATTTTTTTTATAATAGGATGCCTTAGTTATGACTTGTATACATAGTACATCAAAAATTACTTTTTGTGTTCCTCTTGAACCATTAAAAATTTATTACTTATGCTCTGACTCCATGGTACAAAATCAAGTTTTGGCTTGACATTGGATTGTGCAATAATAATGGGGATGATAATAAATTTTTAAGTTGGATGAAAGCTTGTTGGCATTTATCCATCCACACAAAGCACTTTCCTATCCTTAAGGCCTTGAAAAAAGTTGCACATTTATAACCATATTTGGAAATAAAATGACTTAAACATGCAATCCAAATGGTTAACTTCAATAGTTCCTTGATATTGCAAGGTGATTACATGTATATAAATTTTTTACTTTTTTTGGATTTGCTTTGATTCCTTTCAATTCTTTTCAAGGAAAAATATAGCAGAAAATTTTTCCTATATCTACACTGAACACACTTGTTAGGATGTTGATCCCAATTTATCAATGAATTCACACCTCTAGGAAAAGAGTTGGATCAAGGAAAAAGAGACAGAGGGGAAATTCTTTATTTTTTTAATTTAGCAGAGAAATTTGATTGGTATTACAAACATTGAGGATCGATCCTATTTTTACATAGATTTTTATCTATTAATAAAGAATTTTATAATATAATATAAACTTGTTACTCATCACATACATATCCCTAAAGATCTCTATTTATTTCTTCTTGTTTTCATCTGACTTTAACGTTATAATTAATATTATATCTGGCAGTGTCGCATCTCAACATTTATTTATTGTAATGTTTGTTGGATCACATCATTGTCGGCCTATTCAAGCTTTGAGGATATGTGGTGCTAAGTTAATTTGGCTTTGGTGCGAGCTATCCTTTTAACTTGATCTAGTCTCTTGAACAATGAAGTTGGTCTGGTCCCCTCAGCGAATGGACAAGCTATCTCAACAAAGCTTTACGCTCATAGGCTGATCAAGGTAGATAGATTGGTAACTTGTACTCGAAAGCAAGTATTCAGTAACTTGTATTTGTGAACTTGTCAGTTAGCTAAGACAACTAGAGTAGGGAATTTAAATCGAATCAAACTATTTTATCTCTTAAGTACATCCTTCAGTTACTCTACAATTATGAAGTGGCACATACTCTGAAACCTATAACTAAATAGCTTAAATACTGTACAACCTAAAAACTATTTTATCTCTTAGGACTTATATTGTACAACAGAGCTATACAAAATGCATACAGATGAGTTGAGGATTTATGTTGCATAAGCAAATTACCTCAAAGTCTTGTGGCTTGTTGTTTAATTCTAAGGAGAGATATGTTGTTGTAGATCATCTTGCTGATAAAGATGGTCGTGCTGCCCACAATACTAGCTCCAAGCTCCTCGTTGTGATGAGTTTAAGTTTTATAATGTGTCAGGTTATGATGTCAAATCAAATGTTCATATGGTCATGGTTCTTTAGATATTATGGGGCATGTTAAAGTTGATTAGAGTGACACCGGTTAGGATTTTATGGTTCCCTCGTTCTGGTACCACTATTTTCTTTCAGATTCACTTAGTCCAAATGAATTTACAAAACTCAACTTAATGAATTTCATACTTTCATTTAGATCATGGGAAGTCTCGTTAGCAACCATAGGTTACCTCCTCCAAGAGATTCCCGATCATCAGATAGAGACGTTTTAATTTAGTTGCAATTACTGTTTTATGATGTTTGTAATTAAATTTTGAGTTATTTTATATTTTGAATATTGTGTCGGTGAATTTTATCTTGGTTGATTTTAGTTTTAGTTTTTGTTTTACAGCTATCCTATCAGTTTTGGTTTTCATGTAGGGTGGCATCGTTGTTTAACATGCAAGCTCGAGATAAGAAGCACAAAGAGGTAAATGCATTAATTTAAAAGCATATCGGTCGATTCTTCTCGTTCCACCACCTGAAATGTTAGTATTTGCAAGACATGTATATAATTTTGCAAGGAATTTAAATTGCAGGAGTAGACGAATGTTTAGCTACCAAACCCCAAGTTATGATTTTATTGAATCTCAGAAGATTCTAGTAGATGATTTTAGAACAAAAATATGGCAAGTTCAATTTGCCCTTCAGAATGTCTAATAGAATTCAAAAATGCTCGAGGCATGACCTTGGACCATTTTGAAGATCACTTGAAATATTCTGGGTTCATTTTGAACTTATCATATTGTTCCATTAATCATCTGAGGTTGAAGTGTAACTACCCCGTTGTTTAGTGAAACTTGGCAATTTAATTATTCTGAGGATAGGATACCTAATATTCTTATTGAATGATCACATCATCTTTAACTTTGGGCTTGAGAAAAGTAAATTATCATCTCTTCTATCATAAGCCCATCAGTTAAGAATCATTTGATCTTAGTCGACTTCCAAGTCATGAAGATTAGGAGAATTATGATTTTGTTGATGTTATGCAAGGTTGGTAAGTGATTCTCTACCTTTTTTATCTCATTATATTTCAATCATCCAAACATGTTTATTAAGATCAAAATTACCTATTTTCCCTTGGTTATCCTAAATTTTGATTAAGGCACCAAAGAACTAAAATGACTATTTTGCCCTTGGGGCACTTCACTTCACCTCACAACTCGTTAACCACAACTCAAATGACTTTGAGGGTTTAGAGTGATATATCCATGATGTAATTATAATGTTAGTGGAGAGTATGTGGACTTCTCAAAATTTAATTTAATTTAAATATTTATTTAAACCCAGAAAATAGGTTTTTTATAGAAATTGATTCATTTAACTTTCCAAGATAAAGTTTTTATTTATGAGAAAATTATTAGAGGTTTCCCTAGGTCAGAGAAATACTTTGCCAAAATTTCATGATTTTCTCAAATTAAATTTTTATTATTAATATTTAATTATTAACAAGTTTCAATGATTTAATCAAATAGAAAATAATGTTTTAATTACCAAAATTATTTTTATATTTTTATTAGACTTCTCTGAGTTCATAAAACTCAGAGAATCAAATTTTGTATTTTTATGATTTTTATATTAATCATTATAACTATTTTAATGGGAAAAATAAGAAAAATTCATTTTTAAGCTTTTAAAATTTATTTTAATTTAGGAAAATTAGGAATAATATTTTAATGAGTTCCAAGTGATCAGAAAACAATTAGGCACATTTTGAAATATTTTGATATTTTTTGGATTTTTAATTATTTTTAATTATTTTAAAATTCAAAATAAAGCTCAAAAATTAAATATTTTGTTAAAAAATAATTTTTATTTTTCCCAAGTGCCTCTAATCACAAGGAACTCAGAAAACTACTTTTCATAATTTTCCTAAGTGTATTTAATTTAATATTGTTATTTTTGTACAAAAATACAAGGTTCCTTAGAAAATCGACTTTAATACTTGAACTTAATCAAATTATTTTCAAATTTTTACAGTGGATAAACATGATTTTTATGAACAATGTGGGATTGATTTTGTCAATTTTGGATAAGTATATAATTTACATAAATTAACACAATACATTTACATTTAATTAAATATTGAAATTTACAAGATAATTCAAGGCATCGTGATATTTTCCTAGATTTCCTTGACCACAGAAAACCTACTAAAATTATTCCCATAATTTTTCAAATGATCTTTTAATTTATATAATTAAAATAAGCCAAAATGGTCACCTTAGCTTGAAAATTAAGGTTAGAAGCATAGAGATGTCTTCTGACCTTGGAAAAATCAGATGACATAGTTTTTGTACTGAGGAACAAACCCTCAAAATTTCAAGTCATTGTGAATAAATTTTGATCATAATGAATTAAAATACTCCAGAGGGTATTTAATTCATTAAAAATCAGGGAATAAGAAAATAGTTTTTATTTTTAGTCCACATTATTCTCCTCTGTTCACTGAGCAAGAGGATTTTTTTTTTTATGATTTTACTAAATAAAGATATGGATTTTTGAAATTTATGCATTTAAAATAATTCAGAAAATTCATATTTTTCTACTTATCCTACGCGGCGCCAACTCAACCTACGGCGGCTTCAAACTCACACACGGCGCTCTCCCATTTGTCATCGCCATCCACCTCAGCTGCCACGCAACCCGCGGTTTATTCACCATGAGTCTCTATGGCTCGATCTCCTCCGTTTGTTGAATACAACGCGCGATCGGACGGCTCCCCATTATCGTCTCCAAGTGACCTAATTCATCTAGACTCAACCAAATCGCATGGGGTTTGTTTCTAAACCTTCATCTACTCAAGACAAACACATTTATACGGTTAATCAAGTATGAAATCGAGCCATTGCAAATGGAGAATCAAAAGAAGCTCGGGCTAGGGTTAGAGCTCAATACCTTTGTCTGAGATGGGAGGCCTCAATCAGATGTTTGTGGTAGCTTCGGTTGAGTCCAAAGAACCTCCGGATGAAGTCTCAAGCCCTGGTGAATTGGTTAGATATGATTTTGATCAAGGTAAATTTCATGTGTTGGTCTAGAGTTGTCCTAGAGGTTGTTTCTGAGGGGGCTTTGATAAGGAATCAACTCCTCTTGCTCTAGAGATGGTGTGTGCACAATTAATTTGAGTTTGGTGGACTGTGGAGAGATTTTATGGTCTGAGCTAAAATTTTGAGCTCAAAATTGGGCTCTCATAGTGGGAATCAGAGGGGGAAGATGGTTGGATTAAGCTTAGGGATGCTTGGAGAGTCTCTGGTGAGATTTTGGTAGAGTTTCCCCAAGAATTTGGAACTCTCTTCTCTTTGTCCATGGAGGGGCTTATTAAATAGAGGAGCTTGGGCTGGCCACCAGGGCCAATTGATAGGTGCAAAATGGTGCTTAGCTGGAGGGCTGAGGAGCTCTAAGGAGCCATTAGGATGAGCTGGCCTCTAGGGTGGTTTGATTTAGGGGTGGAGGCTCTTGGTTTTAGAGTTTTTCGGCCACTAGGCTGGTCGAAAGGGCCTGGGGTGGTGGCCAGGTGGTCAGGTGAGCCAGAGAGAGGTTTAATTATGGTTAGCCCTCAATGGCAAGTGATGATGGAGGAGATATTTTGGTTAAGGCCCAAAAATGGGTTAAGATCTCTTAAATTAGGGAACCCTTGGTCCATAGCTCACTTGAGTGGTTTAAGTAGATTTATCCTGGTCAATAGAGTGTGTCTAGTGACAGTGGAGACCTTAATTTGGTGACTTTAGCATGGCTAAGTCAATTTTGGTGCATGAGTTCAATTTGGGTCAAAATGACTATAAGTTGGGTCTGGGTTAGGCTAGCCATGACATTGAGCTTAATTCATTGGTAAATATTGTGCAGATGATTGTCACAAGAGCTTTGGAAAAGGTTTGGAGTGATTTTGGATTGGTTTGGAGGTTCAATTTGGATGATTTTGGGCATAAGGTCAAAATTGGGGGTTTGGATTGGACTTGGGTTTAGGTTAGGCTAAGGTTGGTTTAGGTCCAAATTGATGGCTCAAAATGGTCTAGGGGAATGTCATAAAGAGTTTTCAACATAAATTGGGTGTCAATTTTGGGGTTAGGGCATTCAATTGGATGACATTTGGGGACATAACTAATTTGGGGCAAATTTGGTTTTAGACTTGAGTTAAAATTAGGTGAAATTGAAGCTTGGCTAAGGCCAATTGAAGGTCCAATTTGATGCATAGGATTGTCATGAAGAGTTTAGTATTCAAGTTGGGGCAAATTGAGTAGGTTATGGGGTTTAATTTGATGAGGTTAAGTCATAGGGTCAAAATTGGGAGTTTAACTTGGATCAAAATTGAGCTCAAAGCATGGGTCAATTAGGCTTAGATTTGGTTTTAATTAATCACATGAAGGATGAGTTTGAGTTTAGAATTGAAATTGGGGAGGATTGGGGCCAAATTGATGGGTATGTGAGGTAAATTTGGAGAAATTATGCCTTTAAAGACAATTTGGGGGTTTTGGTCAAAATGGTCAAATTGGCCAAATTGGGTTCAATTGAAGGGTCCAAATTGGTTTTGGAGACATTTGAAGTGATTTTGGATGTTTTGGGAAAGTTTGGGGTGCCAAGGGTATTTTTGTAATTTTGGCAAATTTGAGGGTATTTTGGTAATTTTGGAAATTTTGGGTGGTTTTGGAAAATTTGGGTATTTTGAAATGGTTCAAAATGATTTTTGAAAAAAATTGGGTATTTTGGGTGAAATTAGAGATTTTGGCCAAATTTAGGGTTTCAAGGGCATTTAGGTAATTTGGGGGCAAGAGGCCAAATTGGATATTTTGGTAGAATTGGGGTGTCAACCACCTTATATGAGCTATGGACCAGTGAAATTTCCATTTGGGTCCTCTATGTACTGGTCTTAGCTAAATTCTAGCCTAGGGCTAGTGGGTCTAAGGGATCATCTACATGAATCTCCCAAAAGATTAAGGGATCAAATTCAACAATTTTTTGTTTAGGGTTGCAAGTGAATTAAGGTGATAGTGAGTGTAAGGGAGTGAACTAGCTCCAGACCAACACCCAGGGGCAGCCTTAAGGTCAAGCAGTCTATGGGCACTCTCCTTGAGACCCCCCATACGCTAGAGGTTAGGACCAATATGTGGAACTTCAAGTTGAGCAAAAGGGAGTTTACAGTTTGTAATGGTGAGGGTTACTTTTTTTTGTATCTAGGAATAGTCAACAGGAAATTCTTATGGCTAGACCCTAAGCTACTAAAGAGGAAAAATTAAACCTCAACCAAAAGTGAGATCAACAAGGGGTGACGCTAATTCTTTAGCCATTGTTGCAAGATCTGACCAGGAACTGTTTCTTGTAGTTTTTTATTTTGTTCTCCAGCCCGAGGAGTTGGAGTCTATAACAAGAGAAAAATTTTGCAAGCTCGTTTTTATTGATCTTGAATGAAAAGTAGCAGTTAAACAAGTCAATTGACCAAGAAATAGATGATTGGTGGCAGAAAACAACAAATTTAATTATTGTGATGATCAAATTCGACATGACTTGAGCTAGAATCACTGTATATTTATTGAAAACGCCCTTCAACTCGGTATAAAGTGTGAGCCATGGGCTACTTTGAAATTTATTCTGGTAGAACACTAGGTCATTCCCGAAGTTGTTTGTTGCTCGGTCAAAACTCTCTACGACTTGAAGCATAATTGTTTTATCAAAAATAAATTCCAACAGCTTCTACGTGTCTTTATAGGTCAGCACATAAGCCTCCACCACTGAGTAGATCCTAAAAACCCTAAGAGAATACTTACAAGCCATTAAGGGAAAAAGGAGAGAAGGAAAGAATCATAAAGTTTTTGCAAAAAGTTTCAACCCTAATGTGTCATGGTCTATTTATAAGGTGGAGTGCTCGAGTTGAAGGGTCTGGATGCCATCATTCCAAATATCTCGATATTCAAAAGAGGTCACGGCACATCAAATCAAATATAAATATAAATATAAAATATATTATAAATTCAGCTCATTTAAAATGAAAGAAACGGTTACATGAATTATTTGGAAAGCAAAGGAGTCCTCAGCCACTTGAGCGGAGACATGTCCCCGACTAAATAACTATGTGAACAAAAGACCACCGCCAAACCTGAGATAATTGCCCTGATCGGTTTTCTGTTGAGTCCGAACAACCTGCAACTCAACCTAATGATCCACCACCTCATTATGAAGAATCTGTGTTTCTCCTTCCACATCATTATTCGGTCCTCTGGAGGTGCATTCAAAAGAGTCCACTATCTCATTCACTTTATGCTCCAACAATCCAGAAGACTATTGCTAACACCATGCCTTCCTTGCGAAGTATTGAAAAGTTCGGCTAGTTAATTGATCATGTCGCTTGTCGGCGGTTGGTTCTCTTCAGTCTTCTGATGAAGCACTACTGTTATTATAGGTTCAGTAACAACATCGACCGACCCTGGCACAAGAGTGCTGACTTTCTTCACTTCGGGCGGAGGAGCGTCAAAAGCCACTGCTCTACTAAGTTGTTCGAAGACACCAGCTAACTTCTTGAACAATCAGATCTATGTGACGAGCATCTTCCAAGATGATCAGAACTGAATCCGTGGGAGAAACCGGAAGCCCTTGATTTTTCTCCATTCTTGCAGCTTCTTTGGTCAATTGGCATTGGGAATAGCAGAAAATGTGACTTTATCATTTATGTAGATCATATGATCCTTGTGTTTCTTCTATTTTACCATCACCATATTTTTCTTTGTCTTTTCGCTTAAGGGGCAGGAGGAGGTTGAAGAGGGAGATGAAGCTCATTTAGAGCAATCTGATGCGCCTTGTCATCCAAATGATCTGAGGATCTCACGTCATGCATGAAGACATTTCGAAATCTGATATCAGGGCGAGAAGGGAAGAACACTGACCCTATTTTTAAGAACTATCTGGGCTCCAAAAACTTGAAATTAATGATTATGCTTTGATGATGTTTAATTCAAAATTTTATTGTCCTTTTGTAATCATGAAAGGAGTAAGAAATTGGGAAACTAATATGTATACAAGAAAAAAATGTTTGCACGAATCCCAAAGATATCAAATGGTTCAAGGAGTATTGTTTATGATCATATTACCATGTCAAAGATTATTAAACAACCGATCAAGTTAGCCCACTTGCCCGGGCAGCTAGTAATCCCATCTCGCTCTGATCAAGTGTAACCTGGACGATCGGTTGAATCGTATGATCGCCAAAATTGATCTGAAACGAGGCAACCGACAGTTAGAAGTAAAATCAATTTAGTCATATACCATGCCCAATGGACGTGATCATTCATGAAAGTGGCACCTATTCAACTATTGGAATTAAAGAATAAAGAGATAGTAAAACTAACTACCAAATGTTAGAAAATTGACAAGAAATACCCATTAACGATGAGATAAATGGGGGTAATATTGTAATTGTATACTCAAGCCACCTATATTTATAAATATGAATTATTTTATAAATAAATATGACACTCTCAATTTATGGTTTCTTCTTTTATACTCACATTTTAACAATTATGAAAAAAAATTGCTAACATATCTTAAACACTAAGACGACATTTTATAGCATAACATGAATTAGATTTAGCGATTAATTTAATTTAACGTCAGTCCAATATGAAAAATTGAAAACTAAATCCAACGGTCTATTAAATCGAATTTTCTCGTGTTTCATCTTTTTGTCCCCTCGTTTCTCATTTCTGTCTCTTGAGTAAATNAACACTCTCAATTTATGGTTTCTTCTTTTATACTCACATTTTAACAAATTTATTTATATAAAATAATTTCTCATCATAAAAAAAATAAAAAAAAACAAAAACTACAATGATATATAATTTCATTAAACATATAATTATGAAAAAATATTGCTAACATATCTTAAACACTAAGACGATATTTTATAGCATAACATGAATTAGATTTAGCGATTAATTTAATTTAACGTCAGTCTAATATGAAAACTTGAAAATTAAATCCAACTCTATTAAATCGAATTTTCTCGTGTTTCATCTTTTTGTCCCCTCGTTTCTCATTTCTGTCTCTTGAGTAAATCTGAACTACTAAATCTATTTATGAGGCGGATTTATTCTGTCATTTCTCGTGAACTTTTTAACGTAGATAAATTCAGATTTATTGAATCGATTAAATCTTATTTAACATAAATCTAAATTATATTCAAATAACTATTAAAACTTAAATAAGATGAAAAATATGATTGCTATTAAAACTGATAATTAAAACCATTTACAGCCGTTGGATTTGATAAAAACGCATCCAAAACCTCTTTAGAAAAAAGGCCTTTTGATTCTTCAAGTATAACCTCTCCCTCCGGAAACCTAGTTCGTCTGGCGTCTAGTGATCCCGTGTTCGGTTGATTTTCTCCTGTTTTGAAATCAATGGCGACAGAGACGAAGCCTTCGGCGGGCGAGGACGCCAAGATGGACCTCTTCGAAGACGACGACGAGTTTGAGGAATTCGAAATCAGCGAAGGTAACCCCCCAATTCGGATTTTAATACAGCGTGATGTACTTTGTCTTTTTAAATGGATTATATTTGTTAGTTATTTCGTTGATGTGCATGCTTGAATTGCAACCGTATTTTTTCTGATGTAGTGGGTTGATNGGAACTAATATTTGTTAGTTATTTCGTTGATGTGCATGCTTGAATTGCAACCGTATTTTTTCTGATGTAGTGGGTTGATTTGCTTCTTTCTTTTCATTCTTGGCCCTCGAACTAATAGGCTGCGTTAGAGTTGAACAGGTTCTTTTGGACTAGAGTTGGGAATTTCCAAGTTACAAGAACAGTGTGGGATTATGCGGGAGATATTCCTGATTTTGGCAATCTGTTCTGCATCTATAAAACTTAGCCTAGTTGGCACTAGGAGGGCTTGAGTCTTCGCATATTCTGTTATGAGAGTTCAAGAATGTTCATATGGAATAAAATGGTGTATTGTAGTGGTTTCTGTCTGATGGATCTAAAGCATGAACGTTTAATTAGTTTGAAGAAATGATACTGAACTGATTTGTGACTAATTGTTGGGAATGGGAGGCATCTGCTTTTCAACTTTTCTGTCTTGGGCAAATTCAGTTTATTTTTTAAAAGCATGTAGGGTTTTAGTGGAAGAGAATGAATAGTGAATATTGAAGTTGGTCGTTTGTGGTTTAATATTCATTCTAAAGATGATGCTATGAATTAAGAGTCGGCATTATTTCATGTATGTTATACTTGTGAACAAATTCAAAGCCTTGTTGTAAAAAATATATTTTTATAAGGANGGATGGTGTATTATAGTGGTTTCTGTCTGATGGATCTAAAGCATGAACTTTTAATTAGTTTGAAGAAGTGATACTGAACTGATTTGTGACTAATTGTTGGGAATGGGAAGCATCTGCTTTTCAATTTTTCTGTCTTGGGCAAATTCAGTTTATTTTTTAAAAGCATGTAGGGTTTTAGTGGAAGAGAGTGAATAGTGAATATTGAAGTTGGTCGTTTGTGGTTTAATATTTATTCTAAAGATGATGCTATGAATTAAGAGTCCGCATTATTTCATGTATGTTATACTTGTGAACAAATTCAAAGCCTTGTTGTAAAAAATATATTTTTATAAGGAAACTTATATTTTGGATCCAATTTTTCTAAGAGAAGATTGTTTAGTCAATGTCTTTAATCCTCTTGTTGATTTCATCCAAGTGTAAAAAAAAAGCGATGACCATATACTGGCTTGTTTATTAAAATTCCAATACCTTATTTCTTCTTTATTTATTATATGCCAATCTTCTTAAAGGCTGCATCATATGTTTTCTTTCAATCCAACAGTACACCACCCTCCCCCAAATGTACTTATAGGCAATGCACCTCTTTTGAAGCTATTGCCAACTAATAAGTGGAAAATATTGGAGTTNGTTTAATCCTCTTGTAGATTTTATCCAAGTGTAAAAACAAAAGCGATGACCATATACTGGCTTGTTTATTAAAATTCCAATACCTTATTTCTTCTTTATTTATTATATGCCAGTCTTCTTAAAGGCTACATCATATGTTTTCTTTCAATCCAACAGTACACCACCCTCTCCCAAATGTACTTATAGGCAATGCACCTCTTTTGAAGCTATTGCCAACTAATAAGTGGAAAATATTGGAGTTGGGTTGAAGTTAAGCTTGCATGATTATGTGAATTGATGGTGGAACTTCCCTCCTCATTCCCTTGCTCATATATTCTCCAAGTTTATTTGCAGTTTGATTGGATGAGTTAAGACAGTATCATCAACTAGTTAATTAATGATTTTAATATTTTGTTAGTTTAGTGGTTATATGCGCTTACATATACAAATATATGGTAATCAACATTGTTGATTCTAAGCCTGGATGTGAATTGTAGAAAGTTGATGTTAATTTTACATCCACTTTGGATTCTATTTCAAAATCAATTAAATGAATCTGTGTTGATGGTTGCTGCTTACTAGTGCCAGGCATTCCCACAAATTGGTTCCCTGCACCACAGGTCTACAACTGTATTGGGGTAAGAAGCTAGTAGGGGTTGGCTAAAAAAGAATAAATTAAAAAAAAAAGATGGATGGGCAACTGCAACATATGCTACATGAAGGGAAGGATGTTTTGTTTTAAGCAAAGAGCATGTTCTGATTTTAATTGTTATAAGAGGATTTATGATGGATATAGAATAGAACATAGAAATATGATTGGAGAAGCTATATTTAGTTTTACAATTGCATTTGATCTAACAATAGCTGACACATACATCAAGTAATGAGTAACATTTATTTTTGATAGTGGAGTTATCATAAATCGATCATTCTCCTCTTTGAAGGAAAGTTTTTTTTTTCTTTTTTTTGTAAAGATTGTAAGGTAATTTTTAGAGAATGTTAACGGCATAGCTTAAAATAGTAATTATAGATATATGCCCTAAAACTAGTGAAAGAAGTTAAAGAAATTGTTTGCGATGGGTATAGTGTAACTTAAAGTTTGAGAAGTTATTAATTTCAAAATAATATTTTTTAAAGAGGCAAATTGAAACCTTAAAGCTATTAAAAAGCTTGATCAAATGGCTACTTTCTTTAAGAAGAATGCCATATCAGAATTTTATTAGATAAAATAATTTAACTTTAAATAATGAAAAGTTGGATAAATATTTTCAAGGTTTTGGTCAATCATTAGAAAGCTCAAAGATTTGTATAGAGGGTTTGGAAGCATATTGTAGCTTTTGATCATTAATAATGAGAAAGGCTAGCTACCAACAAGCTACTCATAAGATGATGATATGTGCTAACAAAGTCAAGAGAGAGGTGTTCTAAGATTTTGATAAAGTTAGGTTCATTAAAAGTAAAGATAATGTTTTTGTTCTATTTTGGAAACCCAAAAGAAATTTTATTAATACCAAAATAAGGATATAACGTCCGGTTGGAGGTATCTACTACACGCAAAATACAACGCACACAAATGAAAATCTATGGACCGCCATCGATAGGGACAACATGAGTAAAGATAATGAGTTATTTTTTAATGAAGGAATCAAAGAAAGATGTAAATTACTGTTTCGAGGAAGTATNACCAACAAGCTACTCATAAGATGATGATATGCGTTAACAAAGTCAAGTGAGAGGTGTTCTAAGATTTTGATAAAGTTAGGTTCATTAAAAGTAAAGATAATGTTTTTGTTCTATTTTGGAAACCCAAAAGAAATTTTATTAATACCAAAATAAGGATACAACGTCCGGTTGGAGGTATCTACTACACCCAAAATGCAACTCAACCTATGGAACCGCCATTGATAGGGACAACACGAGTAAAGATAATGAGTTATTTTTTAATGAAGGAATCAAAGAAAGATGTAAATTACTGTTTCGAGGAAGTATTAGATAAGAGTTTTTGAAAAATGACATTTTCTTAGAAGTTCAAAGTGAACTCAATCATCTAGTATTTCATTGATTTACCAACATAGGGAAGTTAAATTAGATTTGAAGATGATGTGTTAAGATTAAACTATAATTTTACAAAACGATGACTTTTGAGATTTAGAGGATGGAGTAGATGTTTATATCGTGTTGTTAATAATATTAAAGAATAAGAATATGTTAAGTCATTGTGGATGAAGTAAATTCTAATATTTTGGAGTAAAAGATATATTCATTATTGTAGTGACAGTAGGAGAATGAGACTTATAAGTCATGTAATGAAGTTATTGGCAAGGCTAATGGAATAAAGACTTGTAAAGATGCTTTAATTATAATATATTTGAAAAGTTAATTAGGTGCTAAGGAAGTAATTAAAAGTGTAGAGGGCAATGAAAAAATTTTTGAGTGATTATTAGTAATTGATTTAGCGGGCCTAAAGGAGAAATTGTGTGCTGCATGTATGTAGGGTTGTAAACGAGCCGAGCTTGAGCGAGCTCAGGCTTGGCTCGTGTTCGGCTNCTGAATCTTTTAAGAGCTTTTGCACAAGTAGACATTATTCTTATGCTTAGATACTTTATATAAGGATCAATCTAGCTCGACAACTTTTGCACTTTTATATCCATTTACCTTTTTATATTGTTGGGTAAACTAGTTTCTTAGGGAGTCCTCCATTTGGAAAGTTCCACTTAGATAAAAGATCATTGAGTTGTTCTCATTTATTAGGATATGTTTGATTTTAAAGTATTCAAACTTTTTTTTTAATCTCTGACTTAACTTTCAAGAGGCACTTTGTCATTTTCTCTTCTTTGGCTTCATATTGGTTTGTATTTAGTTGACTATCAACTACGAGTTAACACATATAAGTTGATTCCTTATTCATATTCCTTAAGTAAACTTTAATCACAAAATTAGAGCTTTATACTAAACTTGATTATTAGTTATGCCAAAGTTTGTTTTTATGGAATAATAAAAGGAGAATTTGATTGGGCTTTTAAGTACAACTTCGAGTCCAACCCTAAAAGACTTGATGGTCCAACACTCAAAGACTAGATGCTCCATTGACATATGTCATCAACTTCAATCTTTAGGGTAGTTTCTACTTCTTAGTTATCAATCTTGGAGAAGTCGATTAGAAAATCTACCATTACTTATACTTTGACTGATGTTATGGAGTATAGGTGAGATTGAATTTACAATTTGATTGGCGATTGTTATGACTTGTATATTGCATTCAAATTCAACTGATGGTTTGTTATGTGTTATATTGCATTCATCTAAAAGATGGTGAAAACTTACAAGCTAAAATAATCAAAACAAGAGCAATTTTTTTTATAATAGGATGCCTTAGTTATGACTTGTAGACGTAGTACATCAAAAATTACTTTTTGTGTTCCTCTTGAACCATTAAAAAATTGATTACTTATGCTCTGACTCCATGGTACAAAATCAAGTTTTGGCTTGACATTGGATTGTGCAATAATGATGGGGATGATAATAAATTTTTAAGTTGGATGAAAGCTTGTTGGCATTTATCCATCCACTCAAAGCACTTTCCTATCCTTAAGGCCTTGAAAAAAGTTGCACATTTATAACCATATTTGGAAATAAAATGACTTAAACATGTAATCCAAATGGTTAACTCTAATATTTCCTTGATATTGGGAGGTGATGACATGTATATAATTTTTTTTTTCCTGGATTTGCTTTGACTCCTTTCAATTCTTTTCAAGGAAAAAAATAGCTACAAACTTTTCATATCTCTACACTGAACACACTTGTTAGGACGTTGATCCCAATTTAGCAATGAATTCACACCTCTAGGAAAGGAGTTGGATCAAGGAAAAAGAGACAGATGGGAAATTCTTTATTTTTTTAATTTAGCAGAGAAAATTGATTTGTATTACAAACATTGAGGATCAATCCTATTTTTACATAGATTTTTATCTATTGATAGAGAATTTTATAATATATTATAAACTTGTTACTCATCACATACATATCCCTAGAGATCTCTATTTATTTCTTCTTGTTTTCATCTGACTTTAACGTTATAATTAATATTATATTTGGCAGTGTCACATCTCAACATTTATTTCTCGTAAAGTTTGTTGGATCACATCATTTTCAGCCTACTCAAGCTTTGAGGATATGTGGTGCTAAGTTAATTTGGCTTTAGTGTGAGCTATCCTTCTGACTTGATCTGGTCTCTTGAACAATGAAGTTGGTCTGGTCCCCTCGGTGAATGGACAAGCTATCTCAACAAAGCTTCACGCTCATAGGTTGATCAAGGTAGATAGATTGGTAACTTGTACTCAAAAGCAAGTACTCAGTAACTTGTATTTGTGAACTTGTCAGTTAGACAAGACAACTAGAGTAGGGAATTTAATGTCTCATCTTGATGTCCTATTCGACCCTTAAATCTTAAGTCAGTCAGGTGACATCGGCCATATAAGTAGAGGTGATGTTGCATTCAATTTTTTCTGCATTGTAAATTTATTTTGGCGTTTAGTATCAAGCCAAAACAAAAACAAAAAACAAAATATGATTTAGAGGGATATAAAATGTTTGAAATCATATATTTTTTAGAATTATAAAATTGCAACATCGTGTGTTGTATAAATATTGCAATTCACATATAGAGCTGTTAAAACCGCTCATTGTTCACGAATAACTCGTGTTCGGCTTATTAAGTAGCTCGTGTTTGATTCGTTAGCTAAGCAAATGAGCCCAACACAAATAAGATTTTTTTTAGCTTGATATATAAATGAGCCGTACACAAACAAAGAACAAACAAGTTTGTTCATGTTCGGCTCGTTTTGGCTCGAAAAAATTAAATTATGTGTGTGTGTGTAGTTGATGAGTATTACATTTAAATAATTTAATTGACTATAAGGCTACAAAGATTTATATTCAATTAAAATTATTAATAAAAAAATAGTATAAAATATATTAAATTATATTGAAATGATTATTTTAATATAAGTAATAAAATTTAAATCTCGTCCCTACCCTTAACATCCTACCGCTACATGACAAAGCTGTCAAAACGGCTTATTGTTCGTGAATAGCTCTTGTTCGGCTCTCTAAGCAAGCAAACCGAACACGAATAGTGGTATTTTTTAAGGATTTGAGGTCAGGCTTGCTCGAGCTCGCCTATGTTTACACCCTTATTCATGTTGTGATTTTTGTTAGTTGTTGTCCACTCAATATGTTGTCATTGTTACTTGTTGCTTGTCATTATCATCATCATTGTGGCTCCTTTTCACTATCACCTGTTTTATGTGTCGTACCATCGCCCATATTTTTAAGTATTGAAATGTATCACAAGTGAATACAACAAAAATTTCAATGCATTTAATTTAAATCGAATCAAATTATTTTATCTCTTAAGTACATCCTTCAGTTACTCTACAAGCTCCTCGTCGTGACGAGTTTAAGTTTTATAATGTGTCAAGTTATGTTGTCAAATCAAATGTTCCTATGGTCATTGTCCTTTAAATATTATGGGGCATGTTAAAGTTGATTAGAGCGACAGCAGTTAGGATCCTACGGTTCCCTTGTTCTGGTACCACTATTTTCTTTCGGATTCATTTAGTCCAAATGAATTTACAAAACTCAACTTAATGAATTTCATACTTTCATTTAGACCACGGGAAGTCTCGTTAGCAACCGTAGGTTACCTCCTCCGATGGATTTTTGATCATCCGATAGAGACGTTTTAATTTAGTTGCAATTGTTGTTTTGTGATGTTTGTGGTTAAATTTTGAATTGTTTTATATTTTGAATGTTGTGGCAGTGAATTTTATCTTGGTTGATTTTAGTTTTAATTTTGGTTTTACGGTTATCCTATCAGTTTTGGTTTTCATGCAGGGTGACATTGTTGTTTAATATGCAAGCTCGAGATAACAAGCACAAAGAGGTAAATGAATTAATTTAAAAGTGTACATGTATATTCTTCTCGTTCCACCACCTGAAAGGTTAGTATTTACATTGTTGTTTAACATGCAAGCTCAGAATTTAAATTGCAGGAGTAGACGAAGGTTTAGCTACCAAACTTTAAGTTTTGATTTTATTGAATCTCAAAAGATCCTGGTAGATGATTTTAGAACAAAAATATGACAAGTTCAATTTGCCCTTCAGAATGTCTAATAGATTTCAAAAATGCTCGAGGCATGACCCTTGACCATTTTGAATATTAGGAGAATTATAATTTTGTTGATGTTGTGCAAGGTTTGTGCGTGAGTTTATACCTTTTAATTTCGTTGTATTTCAATCATCCAGACATGTTTATTAAGATCAAAATTACCCATTTTCTCTTAGTTAATCCTAAATTTTGATTAAGGCAATCTAAAATGACTATTTTGCCCTTGGGGCACTTCGCCTCATAACTCATTAACCACAACTCAAATGACTTTGAGGGTTTAGAGTGTCATGTTCATGATGTAATTAAAATGTTAGATGAGAGTATGTGGACTTCTCAAAATTTAATTTAATTTAAATATTTATTTAAACCCAGAAAATAGGCTTTTTTAGAACTTGATTCATTTAACTTTCCAAGATAAAGTTTTATTTATGAGAAAATTATTAGAGGTTTCCCTATATCAGAGAAATACTTAGCCAAAATTTCATGATTTTCTTGAATTAAATTATTATTATTATTATTTAATTATTAACAAGTTTCAATGATTTAATCAAATGGAAAATAATGCTTTAAGTACCAAATTTTTTTTTATTTTTATTAGACTTCTCTTAGTTCAGAAAACTCAAAGAATCAAATTTTGTATTTTTATGATTTTAAATTTAATCATTATAGCTATTTTAATGGGAAAAATAAGGAAAATTCATTTTTAAGCTTTTAAAATTTATTTTAATTTAGGAAAATTAGAAAAAATATTTTAATGAGTCCCAAGTGCCTCTGATTAGGCACATTTTGATTTTTTTTTAGATTTTTAATTATTTTTAATTATTTTAAAATTCAAAATAAAGCTAAAAAATTAAGTATTTTTTTAAAAAAATAATTTTTATTTTTCCTAAGTGTCTCTGATCACAAGGAACTCAGAAAACCACTTTTCATAATTTTCTCAAGTGTTAATATAGTTATTTTTGTACAAAAATACAAGGTTTCTTAAAAATCAACTTTAATACTTGAACTTAATCAAATAATTTTCAAATTTTTACAGTGGATAAACATGATTTTTATGAATAATGTGAGATTGATTTTGTCAATTTTAGATACGTATATAATTTATATAAATTAACACAAGATATTTACATTTAATTAAATATTGAAATTTACAAGATAATTTAAGGCATCATGATATTTTTCCTAGTTTTCTCTGACCATAGAAAACTTACTAAAATTATTCTCATAATTTTCCAAATAATCTGTTAATTTATATAATTAAAATAAGTCAAAATGGTCATCTTAACTTGAAAATTAAGGTTAGAAGCATAGATATGTCCTCTAACCTTGGAAAAATTAGAGGACATAGCCTTCGTAAGGAGGAACAAACCCTCAAAATTTCAAGTCATTATGAGCAAATTTTGATCAAAATGAATTAAAATACTCCAGAGAGTATTTAATTCATTAAAAATCAGGGAATAAGAAAATAATTTTTATTTTTAGTCCACATTATACTCCTCTATTCACTGAGCAAGATTTTCCTAGAGAAAGATATGAATTTTTGAAGTTTATGCATTTAAAATAATTCAAAAAATTCATATTTTTTCTACTTATCCTACGCGGCGCAAACTCAACCTATGGCGGCTCCGAACTCACACGCGGCGCACTCCCATTCGTCGCCACCATCCACCTCAGTTGCCATGCAGCTCGCGATTTACTCACCAAGAGTCTGTCCGGCTAGATCTTCTCCGTCCGTTGGATCCACGTGCGATCGGACGGCTCCCCGTTATCGTCCCTAAGTGACCTAATTCGTAAGTCGTTCACAATAAAACCTTAAGATATTTGTCTAGACTCAACCAAATTGCATGGGGTTTGTTTCTAAACATTCATCTACTCAAGACGAACACATATATATATGGTTAATCAAGTATGAAATTGAGCCATTGCAAATGGAGAATCGAAAGAAGCTTGAGCTAGGGTTAGAGCTCAATACCTTTGTCTGAGAGGGGAAGTCTCAATTAGATGTTTGTGGTGGCTTCGGTTGAGTCCAAAGAACCTCCGAATGAAGTCTCAATCCCTGGTGAATTGTTTAGATATGATTATGATCAAGGTGGATTTCAGGTGTTGGTCTAGAGCTGTCCTAGAGGTTGTTTCAGAGGGGGCTTTAATGGGGAATCAACTCCTCTTGCTCTAGGGATGGTGTGTGCACAATTAATTTGAGTTTGGTGGAGTGTGGAGAGATGTTATGTTCTAGCTGAAAGTTTGAGCTCAAAATTGGGCTCTCAAAGTGGGAATCAGAGGGGGAAGATGGTTGGATTAAGCTTAGGGATTCTTGGAGAGTCTCTGGTGAGATTTTGGCAGAGTTTCCCAAAGAATTTGGAACTCTCTTCTCTTTTTTATGGAGGGACTGATTAAATAGAGGAGCTTGGGCTGGCCACCAGGGTCAATTGATGAGTGCAAAATAGTGCTTAGGTGGAGGTCTGGGGAGCTCTAAGGAGCCATTAGGATGAGCTGACCTCTAAGGTTGAAATTGGGTTTCATTTAGGGGTGGTGGCTCTCGGTTTTAGAGTTTTCTAGCCACTAGGTCGGCTGGTAGGGCCTGGGGTGGTGGCCATGTGGTCAGGTGAGCCAGAGAGAGGGTTAATTATGGTTAACTCTCAATATCAAGTGATGATGGAGGAGATATTTTGGTTAAGGCCCAAAAATGGGTTAAGATCCCTTAAATTAGGGGACCCTTGGTCCATAGCTCACTTGAGTGGTTTGAGTAGATTTAGCCTGGTCAATAGAGTGTGTCTAGTGGCTGTGGATACCTTAATTTGGTGACTTTAGCATGGCTAAGTCAATTTTGGTGCATGGGTTCAATTTGAGTCAAAATGACTAGAAGTTGGGTTTAGGTTAGGCTAGCCATGACATTGAGCTTAATTGATTTGTCAATATTGTGTAAATGATAAGAGGTTTGGAAAAGGTTTGGAGTGATTTTGGATTGGTTTAGAGGTTCAATTAGGAGGATTTTGGGCATAGGGTCAAAATTGGGGGTTTGGATTGGACTTGGTTAGGTCCAAATTGATGGCTCAAAATGGTCTAGGGGAATGATGGCTCAAAATGGTCTAGGGGAATGTCATAAAGAGTTTTCAACATAAATTGGGTGTCAATTTTGGGGTTAGGGCATTCAATTGGATGACATTTGGGGACAACCAATTTGGGGCAAATTTGGGGGTTTTGGACTTGAGTTAAAATTATGTGAAATTGAAGCTTGGCTAAGGACAATTGAAGGTTCAATTTGATGTGTAGGATTTTCATGAAGAGTTTTTTATTCAAATTGGGGCAAATTGAGTTGGTTGTGGGATTCAATTTGGTGGGGATAAGTCACAGGGTCAAAATTAGGGTTTTGACTTGGATCAAAATTGAGCTCAAAGCATGGGTCAATTAAGCTTTGATTTGGTTTTAATTAATCACATGAAAGATGAGTTTCAGTTTAGAATTAAAATTGGGGAGGATTGGGGCCAATTTGATGGGTATGTGAGGTAAATTTGGAGAAATTATGCCTTTAAAGGCAATTTGGGGTTTTAGTCAAAATAGTCAAATTGGCCAAATTGGGTTCAATTGAAGAGTACAAATTGGTTTTGGAGACATTTGAAGTGATTTTGGATGTTTTGGGAAAGTTTGGTGTGCCAAGGGTATTTTTGTAATTTTGGCAAATTTGAGGGTATTTTGGTAATTTTGGCAATTTTGGGTGGTTTTGGGAAATTTGGGTTTTTTAAATGGTTTGAAATGATTTTTGAATAAATTTGTGTATTTTGGGTGAAATTGGGAATTTTGGTCAAATTTATGGTTTCAAGGGCATTTAGGTAATTTGGGTGGATTTGGAGGCAAGAGACAAAGTTGGATATTTTGGTAGAATTGGGGTGCCAACCACCTTATATGAGCTTTGGACCAGTGAAATTCTCATTTGGGTCCTCTATATATTGGTCTTAGCTAAACACTAGCCTAGGGATAATGGGTCTAGGGGACCATCTACATGAGTCTCTCAAAAGATCAAGGGATCAAAGTCAACAATTTTTTATTTAGGGTTGCAAGTGAATATAGGTGATAGTGAGTGTAAGGGAGTGAACTAGTTCCAAACCAACACCCAAGTGCAGCCCTAAGGTCAAGCAGTCTATGGGCACTCTTCTTGGATCCCCCCATACTGACCCCGCCTACTATGTACTAGAGGTTAGGACCAATATGTGAAACTTCAAGTTGAGCAAAGAGGAGTTTAGAGTTTGTAATGGTGAGTGTTAATTTTTTAGTTTTCTAGGAATAGTCAATAAGAAAGTCATATAGCTAGACCCTAGGCTACTAAAGAAGGAAAACTAAACCTCAACCAAAAGTGAGATCAACAAGGGGTGACGCTAATTCCCTAACCATTGGTGCAAGATCCGACCAGGAACTGTTTCTTGTAGTTTTTATTTTGTTCTCCCGCCCGAGGAGTTGGAGTATATAACAAGAGAAAAATTTTGCAAGCCTGTCTTTATTGATCTTGAATGAAAAGTAATAGTTAAACAAGTCAGTTGACCAAGGGATAGCTGATCGGTGGTAGAAAACAACAAACTTCATTATTGCGATGATCGAATTCGAAATGACTTGAGCTAGAATCACTCTATATTTATTGAACACGCCCTTCAACTTGATACAAAGTGTTAGCCATTGGCTACTTTAAAATTCATTCTGATAGAACACTAGATCATTCCCAAAGTTGTTTGTTGCTCGGTCAAAACTCTCTGCGGCTTGAAGCGTAATTGTTTTATCAAAAATAAATTCCAACAGCTTCTATGTGTCTTTATACGTCAGCACAGAAGCCTCCACCACTGGGTTGGTACTAAAAACCCTAAGAGAATACTTACAAGCCATAAAGGGAAAAAGGAGAGAAGGAAAGAATCAAAAAGGTTTTGCAAAAAGTTTCAACCCTAATGTGTCATGGTCTATTTATAAGGTGGAGTGCTCGAGTTGAAGCGTCTGGAGGCCATCATTCCAAATATCTCAATATTCAAAAGAGGTCACGCCACATCAAATAAAATATAAATATAAATATAAAATATACTATAAATTCAGTTCATTTAAAATGAAAGAAACGGCTACATGAATAATTTGGTAAGCAAAGGAGTCCTTAGCCACTTGAGCGGAGACATGTCCCCGGCTAAGTAACTATGTGAATGAAAGACCACTGCCAAACCTGAGATAATTGACCTGATCGGTTTTCTGTTGAGTCCGAACAACCTGCAACTCAACCTAAAGAGCCACCACCTCATTATGTAGAATTTTTGTTTCTCATTCCACATCATTATTCGATCCTCTGGAGGTGCATTCAAAAGAGTCCACTATCTCATTCACTTTATGCTCCAACGATCCGGAAGACTATTGCTAACACCATCCATTCCTTGCGAAGTATTGAAAAGTTAGGCCAGTTAATTGATCATGTCGCTTGTCGGCGGTTGGTTCTCTTCAGTCTTCTGATGAAGCACGGCTGTTATTATAGGTTCAGTAACAACATCGACCGACCCTGACACAAGAGTGCTGACTTTCTTCACTTCGGATGGAGGAGCGTCAAAAGTCACCGCTCTACTAAGTTGTTCGAAGACACCAGCTAACTTCTTGAACAATCAGATATATGTGACGACCCTCTTCCAAGATGATCAAAACTGAATCCGTGGGAGAAACTGAAAGCCCTTGATTTTTCTCCATTCTTGCTGCTTCTTTGGTCGATTGGCATTGGGAATAGCAGAAAATGTGACTTTATCATTTAAGTTGATAATATGATTCTTGTGTTTCTTCTTTCTTACCATCACCATATTCTTCTTTGTCTTTTCGCTTACAGGGGCAGGAGGAGGTTGAAGAGGGAGTTGAACCTCATTTAGAGCAATCTGATGCGCCTTGTCATCCAAATGATCTGGGGATCTCGCGTCATGCATGAAGACATTTTGAAATCTGATATCAAGGCGAGAAGGGAAGAATACTGACCCTATTTTTAAGAATTATATGGGCACGAAAAACTAGAAATTAATTATTATGCTTCGATGAGGTTTAATTAAAATTTTATTGTCCTTTTGTAGTCATGAAAGGAGCAAGAAATTGGGAACTAATATGTATACAAAAAAAACCTGTTTGCACGAAATCCCAAAGATATCAAATGATTCGAGGAGTATTGTTTCTGATCATATTACCATGTCAAAGATTATTAAACAACCGATCAAGGTAGCCCGCTTGCCCAGGCAGCTAGTAATCCCATCAGACCCGGACGATCGATTGAATCGTATGACCACCAAAATTGATCTGAAACGAGGCAACCGACAGTTAGAAGTAAAATCAATTTAGTCATATACCATGCCCAATGGACGTGATCATTCATGAAAGCGGCACCTATTCAACTATTGGTATTACATAATAAAGAGATAGTAAAACTAACCAGCAAATGTGAGAAAATTGACGAGAAATACCCATTAACGATGAGATAAATGGGGGTAATATTGTAATTGTATACTCAAGCCACCTATATTTATAAATATGGATTATTTTATAAATAAATATCACACAACTCAATTTCTAATTTCTTCTTTTGTACTCTAAACTCTCGGGCATGCTAACTACTAAGACGATAACATATCTTAAACAATATATTTAAAATTTAAATATTAGTTTCTATTAGATATCACATTTTAACAAATTTATTTATATAAAATAATTTCTCATCATAAAAAAAAATAAAAAATAACAAAAACTACAACATATCTTAAACATTAAGACGACATTTTATAGCATAACATGAATTAGATTTAGCGATTAATTTAATTTAAAGTCGGTCCAATATGAAAAATTGAAAATCAAATCCAACGGTCTGTTAAATCGAATTTTCTCGTGTTTCATCTTTTAGTCCCCTCGTTTTTCGTTTATGTCTCTTAAGTAAATTTGAATTTACTAAATCTATTTATGAGGCGGATTTACTCTGTCATTGCTCGCGAACTTTTTATCGTAGATAAATTCAGATTTATTGAATCGATTAAATCTTATTTAACATAAATCTAAATTAAAGTCAAATAACTAATAAAACTTAAATAAGATGAAAAATATGATTGCTATTAAGGGTCCGTTTAGGGCAGCTTGTGCATTTCAGGATAAACTGCTTATCCTGAAACGCGGCCCGCGGGCCGACCGCAGTGGTCGACCCGCGACTGCGTTTAGTGTAAAAACCCAAACGCAGTTTCGGATAAGCTGGTGAAACGCGCGAACCAAACAGTACGGCGGCGTTATTTTGAAAACGCCGCATGCACTTATAAGCTGACCCAAACGGACCCTAAAACTGATAATTAAAACCATTTACAGCCGTTGGATTTGATTAAAACGCATCCAAAACCTCTTGGCCTTTTGATTCTTCAAGTATAACCTGTCCCTCCGGAAACCTAGTTCGTCTGGCGTCTTGGGATCCCGTGTTCGGTTGATTTTCTCCTGTTTTGAAATCAATGGCGACAGAGACGAAGCCTTCGGCGGGCGAGGACGCCAAGATGGACCTCTTCGAAGACGACGACGAGTTTGAGGAATTCGAAATCAGCGAAGGTAACCCCCCAATTCGGATTTTAATACAGTATGATGTACTTTGTCTTCTTAAATGGATTATATTTGTTAGTTAGTTCGTTGATGTGCATGCTTGAATTGCAACCGTATTTTTTCTGATGTAGTGGGTTGATTTGCTTCTTTCTTTTCATTCTGGGCCCTCGAACTAATAGGCTGCGTTAGAGTTGAACAGGTTCTATTGGACTAGAGTTGGGAATTTTCAAGTTACAAGAAAAGTGTGGGATTATGCGGGAGATATTCTTGATTTTGGCTATCTGTTCTGCATCTATAAAACTTGGCCTAGTTGGCACTAGGAGGGCTTGAGTCTTCTCATATTCTGTTATGAGAGTTCAAGAATGTTCATATGGAAGAAAAGGGTGTATTATAGTGGTTTCTGTCTGATGGATCTAAAGCATGAATTTTTAATTAGTTTGAAGAAATGATACTGAACTGATTTGTGACTAATTGTTGGGAATGGGAAGCATCTGCTTTTCAACGTTTCTGTCTTGGGCAAATTCAGTTTATTTTTTAAAAGCATGTAGGGTTTTAGTGGAAGAGAATGAATTGTGAATATTGAAGTTGGTCATTTGTGGTTTAATATTTATTCTAAAGATGATGCTATGAATTAAGAGTCCGCGTTATTTCATGTATGTTATACTTGTGAACAAATTCAAAGCCTTGTTGTAAAAAATATATTTCTATAAGGAAACTTATATTTTGGATCCAATTTTTCTAAGAGAATATTGTTTAGTCAATGTGTTTAATCCTCTTGTTGATTTCATCCAAGTGTAAAAAAAAAAAAGCCATGACCATATACTGATTCGTTTATTAAAATTCCAATACCTTATTTCTTCTTTATTTATTATATGCCAATCTTCTTAAAGGCTACATCATATGTTTTCTTTCAATCCAACAGTATAGGCAATGCGCCTCTTTTGAAGCTATTGCCAACTAATAAGTGGAAAATGTTGCAGTTGGGTTGAAGTTAAGCTTGCATGATTATGTGAATTGATGGTGGAACTTCCCTCCTCATTCCCTTGCTCATATATTCTCCAAGTTTATTTGCAGTTTGATTGGATGAGTTAAGACAGTATCATCAACTAGTTAATTAATGATTTTAATATTTTGTTAGTTTAGTGGTTATATTCGCTTACATATACAAATATATGGTAATCAACATTGTTGATCCTAAGCCTGGATGTGAATTGTAGAAAGTTGATGTTAATTTTACATCCACTTTGGATTCTATTTCAAAATCAATTAAATGAATCTGTGTTGATGGTTGCTACTTACTAGTGCCAGGCATTCCCACAAAATGGTTCCATGCACCACAGGTCTACAACTGTATTGGGGTAAGAAGATAGTAGGGGTTGGCTGAAAAAGAATAAATTAAAAAAAAAGATGGACGGGCAACTGCAACATATGCTACATGAAGAGAAGGATGTTTGTGTTTTAAGCAAAGAGCATGTTCTGATTTTAATTGTTATAAGAGGATTTATGATGGATATAGAATAGAACATAGAAATATGATTGGAGAAGCTATATTTAGTTTTACAATCGCATTTGATCTAACAATAGCTGACACATACATCAAGTAATGAGTAACATTTATTTTTGATGGTGGAGCTATCATAAATCGATCATTCTCCTCTTTGAAGGAAAGTTTTTTTTTTCCGTAAAGATTGTAAGGTAATTTTTAGAGAATGTTAACGGCATAGCTTAAAGTTAACGGCATAGCTTAAAATAGTAATTATAGATATATGCCCTAAAACTAGTGAAAGAAGTTAAAGAAATTGTTTGCGATGGGTATAGTGGAACTTAAAGTTTGAGAAGTTATTAATTTCAAAATAATATTTTTTTAAAGAGGCAAATTGAAACCTTAAAGCTATTACAAAGCTTGATCAAATGGATACTTTCTTTAAGAAGAATGCCATATCAGAATTTTATTAGATAAAATAATTTAACTTTAAATCATGAAAAGTTGGATAAATATTTTCAAGGTTTTGGTCAATCATTAGAAAGCTCAAAGATTTGCATAGAGAGTTTGGAACCATATTGTAGCTTTTGATCATTAATAATGAGAAAGGCTAGTTGCCAACAAGCTACTCATAAGATGATGATATGCGTTAACAAAGTCAAGGGAGAGGTGTTCTAAGATTTTGATAAAGTTAGGTTCATTAAAAGTAAAGATAATGCTTTTGTTCTTTTTTGGAAACCCAAAAGAAATTTTATTAATACCAAAATAAGGATACAACGTTCGGTTGGAGGTATCTTCTACACCCAAAATAACGCACACAAATGAAAACCTATGGAACCGCCATCGATAGGGACAACACGAGTAAAGATGATGAGTTATTTTTTAATGAAGGAATCAAAGAAAGATGTAAATTACTGTTTCGAGGAAGTATTAGATAAGAGTTTTTGAAAAATGACATTTTCTTAGAAGATCAAAGTGAACTCAATCAAATAGTATTTCATTGATTTACCAACATAGGGAAGTTAAATTAGTTTTGAAGATGATGTGTTAAGATTAAACTATAATTTTACAAAACAATGACTTTTGAGATTTAGAGGATGGAGTAGATGTTTATATCGTGTTGTTAATAAATTCAAAATGAAATATTAAAGAATAAGAATATGTTAAGTTATTGTGGATGAAGTAAATTCTAATATTTTGGAGTAAAGGATATATTCATTATTGTAGTGACAGTAGGAGAATGAAACTTATAAGTTATGTAATGAAGTTATTGGCAAGGCTAATGGAATAAAGTCTTGTAAAGATGCATTAATTATAATCTATTTGAAAAGTTAATTAGGTGCTAAGGAAGTAATTAAAAGTGTAGAGGGCAATGAAAATTTTTTTGAGTGATTATTAATAATTGATTTAGCGGGCCTAAAGGAGAAATTGTGTGCTACATATATGTTAAGTGTTAAAATGGCTTTCAATCATATTAGGTTCTATGTTAAATATAAGTCGAGCACTTTCCTTAGCACACGAGCAGGGTCGGTGTTACAAAGAGAGTACCTAGGTGATCACCTTGCCTTAAGGTGTCAGTATTTGGCATGAACTCGTTGTCTTGATTCAAGAATGCTCATTCTAGAAATGGAAAAGATGCGATGCTTTTAATGATAAAATTTCAATTTATGGTAATTTAGAAGAGCATCAACAGTTGAAGTCCTAAGTATACAAACTTGGAAACAATCAAATATCAAATGTCAGTGTAAGAAGTTTAAATTATGGAGTGGTAAATCTTGAGAAACAAACAAACAAGGAGAAAGGGATATAAATCCAGTGATAGAAATAAAGCTTGAATTGAGAGTAGAAAATTAGGTTTTACCTAGGCTATGTATGATATTAATTGTAGTAGCTTAGGGCTTGTTTTGGAATCAATTTTTTTTTTCCCTTTTATCTTTAAAAATATGTTTGTTTAGTTTTTTTTTTTTTTTTTTACATAATTTTATTTAGGAGCATTAAAATATATAACACACAATTCTTATGTATATAAATATCTCACATCTAATCTTTTATATTTACACACATAACACTCAAATATTTAGTATTAACACTCTTTAGAAGTGAAATATACATTTTCATGCATAGGATTAAAGCACCGAACTATTATTTATCTAAATATGTAATCTTAGATGTGAGATATGTCAATACATAATAATTGTGTGCTACCTATGTAAATTTACCTTTTATTTTTTTATTTTTAAAAATAAATTATCATGCTTTCGAAAACACTTAAAGCAATATTTAAGTATTTTTAGTGTTTTTAAAAACAACCATATCTTATAAATATTTTGAGTGTTTTCAAAATCAATCATATTTTAATTAAATATGTGAAACATGTTTTGTTTCATATCAAGCCATAAACATAATAAAATAAAAAAATATATAAAATGAAAAAAGTGATCCCAAACGACCCCTTATTTTTTTAGGTTATCTAAACTTGTCTTTTAGGTTTTTTTGTTCAAGATAATTAATTTTGTTAGATTTTGAAATGGGAAAATAATTTAGCATAAAATTCACATTTTCTTCTCTGTAATCTTAAATTTGATGTTTATTATTTCTTGCTTTCAAAAGTCTTCCTTATAAATGGAAAGTGTTTTAAAAGAAAAATAGCCATGTATTTTTTAGAGTTGTTTTCACTTGACAATTGCCTAGAGTGGTGCTTATTGTTTCATGTATTTGTTAGCCACATTGCCAAACGTTGCATTCACATTTGATGATATTAATTAAGGTTATATCAATGGTCACATTAGCTTCATTTTGTTCTTGGTTATGAAGATTTTTTATAAATTTATTTAAGGTATGTTGGTTATGTTTTACATTTTATGTCATTATGGACTCGTTTGGGGCAGCTTTTTTGACACGGTGCATTTTGAAAATGCTAGAATACTTGTTTGGAAATTGCTAGCTTTTTGAGATAAGCTAGGTTAAATGCGGGTCGTGGGTTTGATCTCGCGGCCTGCGTCTCTTCGTGATTTTATTACGTCGCTACCCCGCTCTCCCCTCTCTCGCTTTTCTTCTTCCTTAAGGTAACACCTTTCTCATGTCTCTCTCGCGCCTCTCTCACACCTTTCTCGCTCCTCTCTCTGGTGGCAAGGAATTACCTTTATTCTACTCTCCCTCTTCTCTTCAATCTTCAGATTTGTTTTTTTGTTGTGCTCTTCTTTCTCCCACAATATCATCTACCATATAACTCTACGGTGTGGAGTTAATTTTTTATTTATGGCTTTCTCTTTGTGATTTGTGGCTTTCTCATTTACGGTTTAAAGCTCTGAGGTTAGGAAATTGGATTTTGCAATTTTTTTTTTGTGCTCTCTTCAGTTAGTGATGTTGAACTAAATAGGATGCAATGGAGAAAAATGATTCATGTAGCCGACCCCACGTAGTGGCATTAAGGCTTTTTTGTTGTTGTTGTTGTTGTTGTCGTCTCTTCGGTTAGTGATGCTATCCAATTGGTGGTGGTTTTGATTTTACGGTGGTCGCTTGAAATAGTGCTTGTGAGTTTGTGTTGGTGATGTTGCAATGTGTATTGTGGATTTACCTGAATTTGTGGTTGCCCAAAATTTTGGTTGTGATTTTGTGGTGATGAATTGTGGCGGTTGCCCGGTCATGCTCAATTTGGTTTTGGTGGTGATGTTGTGGTTGCGTTGCGTTGATGGTGGTGGTGGTGGTGGTGGTGGTGGTGGTGTAATGAGGAGGTGATGATATAGTGGTTGTGTGGTGTGGTAGTTGTGTTGGTGTGGTGTGTAGGTGGTGGTAATGGTGTTGTGTAGAGGTGATTGTGTGGTGTTATTGGGTTTTTAAGTGGTGGTGGTGTTGATGTTGTGGTGTTGGCGGTGGTTTTGATGTTGTGTTGGTTGTGTGGTGTGGTAGTGTTGATGTGGTAGGGTTGGTGTGTTAGGGTTGGCGGCGGCGGTGGCGGCGGTGGTAATGTGGTGTAGAGGTAATGATGTGGTGATAAAGGGTTTTTGGAGGTGGTGTTGGTAATGTGGTGGTGATAGTGTGGTGGTTGTGTGGTGTGGTAGTGGTGCTGGTAGTGTTGGTGTGGGATTGGTGTTAGTGTGGTGTTAGTGGAGGTGTTGGTAATGTGGTGGTGGTGGTGATATGTTGATAGTGGTGATGATGTTGTGGTTGTTTTGTGGTGTGGTAGTGGTACATATGCCCACTAATCATTGCCTTTTATGTAGGATCCTAAAATATACTAAAGTAGAGATCAAGTTATGGCACTTTAGTAGGGACACATAAATTATATTAAATGACACTGGGTTGCTCAAATTTTTAAATCTCTTTTATGAGGAACCAGCTTTAGAAACTATGTTTTTCTCGATTATGGTGAAGGTGCTATTGAAGAAGCATTCGAGCATATGGCAATTATAATCGTAGTTGTGAATGTACTAGGTTTAATTAGTGATATATTATTCATATGTTTACGCTCATTGTTTGTTATTTTGAAGAGGACATTGGCATAATGGTGCTACCCTTTATTAGGATTTTAAGCATTTTGTAAGTAATATTGACAGTGCCAAAATTTTTCTAATGATTAATGAATTTATTATTAGTATGTTGTTGTTAAGTAGCGCATTTGATGAAATTTAAATACAATCAGCAATGTTTATCATTAAATTTTTGTGTAAGACATATGACGTTACACTTCATTATTTGATGTTTTTAATCAAATATTTTGGCATTAGTTGTTTTAATTGTGCATTGCGTATCTTACTTAATAAAAGGGAAATATGTTTCCTAGACATGTCACGTCCTCCGTTTTCTAGTTTTGTTTTGTTCACGTCTTATGTCAATGTCCCACTCATAGAACCAGAAACCTCGAAATGTTCTGATAATTTTCAAAATCATCTAAAATTTATTCAACCTTCTAATATCGATTGGAAAGTAAGATTGCGTCCATTGGCTGAAGTCCAACCTCATGGAACTTTAGGCCAGTCCAAGGTCTATAAGACCTAGCATTGCACATGTTTGGGACCAACATGCACATGGCATTAATTTCACATTATAATAATATTTTCACTCTGAAATAATAATATTTGTCTAATCAAAGATACTCTCTTTTTGTGGTTTAACGGAAGGCAATTCCATAGCACGATAAAATTACTAGATTACCCTAAGGTGCCCTTGGCACCACAAACTCACTTAAAATCAATAAGTTCCAAAGAAATTATTGGAGTCTAATGTTTTATTCAGGTGGGAAACTCACAGTTAGGCCAACTCAAAATACATGTAAAATCGTATGTGAATATGTGAGTGTTTTGTGACACGCCCCTTGTGTTCTTTATACATACATAGAGGCCACAAACAAAAAATCAGAATAACACAACACTTTAAAATTAGCTCAACAAATTTGGCAATTTTTTCAAATGATATGCTGCATGTTGCCTGATAGATATCCTTACAGAGCAATGAAAGGAGACACCTAATTACAAGGACTCACAAACAACGAATGTGGCATGCTAACTTGCATATTGTATTGAGACCCAATGACATGGGTTTGAAAAATACTTGTCTATTCATTTACACAGGGCTCTCAATTTCCTTTATTAAAATTTATTGAACTTAGTTTGCACTGCCTATAGGGGAGGTCATATGGCCTATCGATGGGCTTTCCTCTAAATCAGAGATTTGGAGCCCTATTTGTGCATCATTTTACCTGTAAGGAGAGACCATATGGTTGAATTTCCTCTAATTGAGAGGTTGTAAGTCTCATTTGTAGGTTGCATTGCCTATAAGTCGAGGTTGCTAGACCCCTCCTTGGGTTTTGCTTCAACAAAGACTTTGTTGATCCCCTCATATGCCACTTCAACATCAAATTAGTAAAATTTGTACTTGTGCTTCCCTTAACACTCAAGGTTACAAGCCTTGTGCCCCAAGAATCTTTAAAAAATTTTAAGCCCTAAACCTCGATAAAATGCATGTCAAACCATTTTAAAGTCAAATTAAACATTTAAGAGCTAGTTAACATCCTATAGTATTTATCTCTATCTTTCTCTAGGATCAAGCTTGTAAGCCTTGGGCTTGCCCTAGCTTACCAGTATCAAAACAACATATCTATTCTACTGTGATCCACACTTTTGCTTTCTTTGTATGAAGTTTAATATCCTCGCCTTTTTAACATTGAGATGTTTGCTTGTTTGATCATCGCTCTCACTAGATTAAATAACCACTCCGCTCATGCTCAAGTAACTTATTTGAGTTAGCCCAACTCCAACTTATAAATTAGGTTAATTTGAGGCTCCTTGAGGCCCACCACTATGATATAATAAGATAATTTTCCATGTAATTTAATCACACCTAAATACTATTGGGATGGGCGATCTAGATTTGCCTCAAGTCAAATGTCTAATATGAATCATGAACTCAAAGTGTAACTTTTTAAAAGTCGAGCTATACCAAGTCATATGTTTATAGAGTATTCTCCTCTCAAAGTTGATTAAGAATTCACCTATGGATCACTTAAATTTACCATTTCTATTCTCAATTAGGCTTATAAATGAATTAAGCTTAAGCAAACTCAAGGCTTGTTTGTTTTCATCTCTTTTTTTTTTCCCTTGTATTCGGCTCATGTTCAAAATGACTTGAGAATACATTGTTCATGTTCAACTTGAATTTATTTGAACTAGTTCGTTTTTCTACTCAAGCTAAAATCGCACCGCCCATCCGCCTTCACGGCCTTAAGCTCTCTAAGAGGGCTTCATTTCTATATTAAACAGGAATGGGAAAAGTATATTTCTAGACTTCCAATGTGGGACAAAAACATATGCGAGAGCAAAGATTTTTTTTTTTTTTTTTCTTTTTGTGGTGAAAATTGCTTGAAGTATTTACATACATACCTCCCAATTCTTATGCATTTACTTATCTAACCCTAAATTAGAGTAACAGAACGAGGCTCCTCTATTCTAGAACATTTACATACATACCACTCAAATCTTATTTATTTACATATTTAGCACCTTAAACTTATATTTTTTTATAATATATCACCCAAATTTTTAAAGATAAAAAAATTTAGTCTCTTTTTAGCACTTATAACAAATTAATATAAAAATTATATAAATAAATATTATTATTTAATTATTCGAGCCAAAATNTCATTTTGAGCCAAACACGAGCGAACAAAATGTTGTTCGTGTTCGGCTCGTTTACATTTCGAGCTTAAAAATTTGTTTGTGTTCGGCTCGGTAGGCTTAACGAACGAGCCGAACACGAGCTGTTCATGAACAACGAGCCAAATTGACAGCCCTACATATATGTTAAGTGTTAAAATGGCTTTCAATCATATTAGGTTCTATGTTAAATATAAGTCGAGCACTTNACTAGTTAAGCTCAACGAATGAGCTGAACATGAGCTGCTTAACGAGCTAAACACGAGCTGTTTGCGAACAGTGAGCCAAATTGACAGCCCTACTTGTATATGAGGTTGCTTTAGCTAGGAAATGTCTCGATCAAAGTGATGTCAGATTCTCTTGCAAACTATTTCACCTCAAACTAATTTACGAGCATGTTGTCGTAGTTTAACTATTATTTCTAGCAAATAAAATTGTTTACCTCATTTCATGTATTGATGTGATCTCACTGATAATTTATTATGAAAACTGCTACAACTATTTTTACCCCTATACGATAGTTAGAATTCCTTAATTGATATATATATATATATATNAGTACCTAGGTGATCACCTTGCCTTAAGGTGTCAGTATTTGGCATGAGCTCGTTGTCTTGATTCAAGAATGCTCATTCTAGAAATGGAAAAGATGTGATGCTTTTAATGATAAAATTTCAATTTATGGTAATTTAGAAGAGCATCAACAGTTGAAGTACTAAGTATACAAACTTAGAAACAATCAAATATCAAATGTCAGTGTAAGAAGTTTAAATTATGGAGTGGTAAATCTTGAGAAACAAACAAACAAGGAGAAAGGGATATAAATCCAGTGATAGAAATAAAGCTTGAATTGAGAGTAGAAAATTAGGTTTTACCTAGGCTATGTATGATATTAATTGTAGTAGCTTAGGGCTTGTTTTGGAATCAATTTTTTTTTTCCCTTTTATCTTTAAAAATATGTTTGTTTAGTTTTTTTTTTTTTTTTTTACATAATTTTATTTAGGAGCATTAAAATATATAACACACAATTCTTATGTATATAAATATCTCACATCTAATCTTTTATATTTACACACATAACACTCAAATATTTAGTATTAACACTCTTTAGAAGTGAAATATACATTTTCATGCATAGGATTAAAGCACCGAACTATTATTTATCTAAATATGTAATCTTAGATGTGAGATATGTCAATACATAATAATTGTGTGCTACCTATGTAAATTTACCTTTTATTTTTTTATTTTTAAAAATAAATTATCATGCTTTCGAAAACACTTAAAGCAATATTTAAGTATTTTTAGTGTTTTTAAAAACAACCATATCTTATAAATATTTTGAGTGTTTTCAAAATCAATCATATTTTAATTAAATATGTGAAACATGTTTTGTTTCATATCAAACCATAAGCATAATAAAATAAAAAAATATATATAATAAAAAAAGTGATTCCAAACGACCCCTTATTTTTCTAGGTTATCTAAACTCGTCTTTTAGGTTTTTTTGTTTAAGATAATCAATTTTGTAAGATTTTGAAATGGGAAAATAATTTCGCATAAAATTCATATTTTCTTCTCAGTAATCTTAAATTTGATGTTTATTAT
>JXCR01143636.1:110645-149802 GCA_002079205.1 Phalaenopsis hybrid cultivar
AGTATTTACATACATACCACCCAATTCTTATGCATTTACTTATCTAACCCTAAATTAGAGTAACAGAATGTGGCTCCTCTATTTTAGAACATTTACATACATACCATTAAAATCTTATTTATTTACATATCTAACACCTTAAACTTTTTTTTTTTAATAATATATCACCCAAATTTTTAAAGATAAAAAAATTTAGTCTCTTTTTAGTACTTATAACAAATTAATATAAAAATTATATAAATAAATATTATTATTTAATTATTCGAGCCAAAATGAGCTGAAAACGAACAAACAAATCTTTGTTAGTATTCGACTTGTTTATAAATAGAGCTTAACAAATTTGTTTGTGCTCACTTGCTTAACGAACGAATCAAACACAAACTATTTAACGAACGCAAGCTGGGCACGAACAATGAGCTTTTTTTATAACCCTACTCTCAATAGTTTTTGTGATCTTAACAAATTTGTTTATTCTTCGGGATTGTAGCATTCATCTACATCTTTTAAAATTAGCATGTGAACTGATCATAAATGACGGCNAGCATTGGTCTAAAAAAAAAATAGAAATCTAGGCTAGTATTATGACCTTTAACACACATCTTCTGGCCATTTATTCTTCGGGATTGTAGCATTCATCTACATCTTTTAAAATTAGCATGTGAACTGATCATAAATGACGGCATGCCCATTTTCTTCAGATGCAACCAAGAATGTAAACATCTCCCAACTTCATCTTGTTGATTCTATCCAGATGCNTCAAACACAAGCTATTTAACGAACCCAAGCTGGGCACGAACAATGAGCTTTTTTTATAACCCTACTCTCAATAGTTTTTGTGATCTTGATCCCATTCAATTTAAATACTCAAGCCTAGTTATGAGAACAAATAGTCGTTGCGCTAACACCTCTCGGCCACTACCGTATATTGGTATCCATTGATGCTTTCTCAATTCAAATTTGAATTTCTAGATCTCAGTGCAAGTGGATGGATACCATTCGGTATAGTTTCACTCTATGACCTGTTGAGAAGGCAATCCATAACTGCTAATTATACAACCTAGATGTTGGTTTCCCCTTGGCGTTCCTTCATTGGTCGAGCAGGTATTAGATGGACAAAAGATAATAGATTTAGAATCTTGATTGGGTTGACTATTCATCCCATCTATTCTTTTCATAATTTAGAACTCATAGCTATCTTACAAAGCACATTGATATACTTAATCGAGAGTATTCTTTGAGGTTAGGTTTGAGATGTAATCAATCATGGAAGTTTGCATCCATAGAAAATCTCTATTTCCCAGATCTAAAATAAACATTAGTCAGCTCCTATTCCATCTTGGAGAAATCTTTAACATCCTATCCCAATTTTCCATCAAGAACTTCATGTTATACTTTATCTTTCATTAACTGCAAAAGAGTGAGATGGCTTGACTCAAGCATTTGAGCTTTTTCAGTGCCCGCACGTTGGTCCTTGTCGAAGTGGTTGTAGCTCCTAGAGACTCCCCTAGAATAAGCTGCTTGCTCTCTCCAATTTCTTGAGACAAGTAAAAGTTCTGCAACGCATGTATAAATGCTACTTTACAGCTTTTGGCTGCAGATTTGAGCACAAATTTGTATCCTTACGCTGCAGCAAGCAACCTATAATAGTTTTGCATTCATTGTTATGATATATTTGAGCGTCAAATCTCAAAAATTAGTATAAAACATGAAATCAGCCTTTGCCACGTATAGGTCTCATAAACGCATAATTTCCAAAGAAAATTATTTCATGCTGACTATCTTTTCCATTTTGATGAAGATTTTAAGGGAAACAAGTATTTCATGCTACATTGAAACAAATTTTAAGCATTGGTTTAAAAAAAAATAGAAATCTAGGCTAGTATTATGACCTTTAACACACATCTTCTGACCATTTATTCTTCGGGATTGTAGCATTCATCTACGTCTTTTAAAATTAGCATGTGAACTGATCATGAATGACGGCATGCCCATTTTCTTCAGATGCAACCAAGAACGTAAACATGTTCCAACATCTTGTTGATTCTATCCAGATGCTGCAGCTCTTAAATTAGCATTGCTTTTCATGTTTGGCACTTGGACATAAGCGCCGCGCCCAAAATTTGATGGCATTCTATCCTTACCATCTACTACAGAAGTCANTGCAGCTCATAAATTAGCATTGCTTGTCATGTTTGGCACTTGAACATAAGCGCCGCGCCCAAAATTTGATGGCATTCTATCCTTACCATCTACTACAGAAGTCATACAATCCAAGCATTGCTCTATATTCGTCAAACTGAGTCCACTCTATGAGATTGAGAGGGGACGCCTAGTATAACAGCAAGTTCAGCTCCTTGTCTCTTCACACGTGCACTATCATTGTGTTTTTTTCTCAGCTTGAGTGTCATCTTATTGTATTTCAAGCTAATCGCATTCTGAAGTGGATTTGTAGAGAATCTTTAGCCTACACTTTTCCATAACTTGATCTTCAGCATATACATTATCTAGCCAATCATAATCGGTATGGGTGTCATTTATTTGGTCAAAATAAACAAAAAAATATATAAAAAAACAAAACCAAACCTAACAAGTTTGTTTGATTTGGTTCGGTTTTAATTTTTGTTTAACCAAACAAACTGAAAACTGAATTTTAATTAAAATTTTTTATTTTATTTTAATTTAATGTGAAATTAACTGAAAAAAATAAAGTTTATATTATATGCAATATTTGATAAAATATATAGAAGATTAATATTATATGTGTATAGATATGTAATTCGTAATGATTTTTCATGACCGAACTCTAACTAATAATTAAATTTAATTTTCTTCATAAATCAAAGTAAATTTTTGTTCAGTCAGTTTGGTTTATCAAAATGTTAATTGGTTTGGTTTTTTAATTTTCAAATTTTGGGTTTTGGCTGCAATCGGTTTGAGTAATTTGAAAATCGATCCATCCAAACCGACTGAATATTGACCCTTATTAATTGGTGATGGCTTCACCTAAGTACTTTAAGGCTTTGTGCTCCTATGAAACTATAGGTTAGCGTACACATATCCTCTGATAGTTAAAACTAAAGCCCCTAGAAAACACTAGCATATTGAATAGCTTCTGCTTCATCCATTGCGATCATTCTTTCACTCTTATTCTAGCTAGCACCAAAACGCGACTTTTAAGAAAATTTATTGTAAATTTTTATAATCCAGTAGACCCACTGCATTTGGCACATTTCATTGGTGTTCTTTGTATGAAGAAGAGGACCCTTACTNATATAGGTTAGCGTACACATATCCTCTGATAGTTAAAACTAAAGCCCCTAGAAAACACTAGCTTATTGAATAGCTTCTGTTTCATCCATTGCGATCATTCTTTCAGTTTTATTCTAGCTAGCACCAAAAAGCGACTTTTAAAAAAATTTATTGTAAATTTCTATAATCCAGTAGACCCACTGCATTTGGCACATTTCATTGGTGTTCTTTGTATGAAGAAGAGGACCCTTACTTTGCCGCCTTTATTTTTTTTTGGCTTAAAACTTCATGAAATATCCCCAATGCTAGTTTTTGCCTAAAAAACAAAGGCAGCATTTCTCTCTCTCTCTCTCTCTCTCTCTCTCAGACTCACACATGCACACAGCCCCACACGCACATCCTTTCTCGCTGGCTCCAGCACCCTTGTTTTGGTTTCTCCCGGTATCGAACTTCATTTTTTATCTTGTGATCAGCTGTTAGGATCAAGATTGCTCCTTTTCCGCATCTTCGGAAAATAATGATTACTTGTATGTCTCACCGAGCTTTATATTTGTTTCACATTTTGGAGTTCAGCATATAACATTATTAATTTACAGAGTGGGATGATAAGGAAGAAGGAAAGGAAGTCCTGCAGCAGTGGGAAGATGATTGGGATGATGATGATGNAATATCCCCACTGCTAGTTTCTGCCTTAAAAACAATGGCAGCATTCCTCTCTCTCTCTCTTTCATTCTCCCAGACACACACAGACTCACACATGCACACAGCCCCACACACACATCCTTCCTCGCTGGCTCCACCACCCTTGTTTTGGTTTCTCCTGGTATCGAACTTCATTTTTCTTCTTGTGATCACCCGTTAGGATCAAGATTCCTCCTTTTCCGCATCTTCGGAAAATAATGATTACTTGTATGTCTCACCGAGCTTTATATATGTTTCACATTTTGGAGTTCAGCATATTAACATTATTAATTTGCAGAGTGGGATGATAAGGAAGAAGGAAAGGAAGTCCTGCAGCAGTGGGAAGATGATTGGGATGATGATGATGTCAATGATGATTTCTCCCTCCAATTGAGAAAAGAATTGGGAAGCAACTCAGAGAAGAAGTAAAGTATCTCTTGCTCTCCTTCCTCGTTATTGTGTTCCATAAGCTTCAGCAAAATGTTCTTTTGAGGTTTGTGTGCTTTTTCCAAATGTGTTTTTAATTTTGTGAACAGCTTTCTGTGCTGCATTGCAGCAGCTTTCTGCTTGGACTTTGGAAACTTTGTATCAATGAACTAAACTAGGCATAGTTATTGACTAAATGACTTCCTAATTTACTTGTTGATTATGCAGTAGTTTATAGAAGATGTTGTAGAGTGTGTTATGATGATTTATGCTTTTTCTTCTTCTCAAGTTTTCAAATGACAATTTTAATTGATGAGGCAATATTGACATAAATGTAAAGGATGTGGAGGAAATATTTAAAAGATATATGTTTTGATTTTGTTNTGCAGCAGCTTTCTGCTTGGACTTTGGGAACTTTGTATCAATGAACTAAACTAGGCATAGTTATTGACTAAATGACTTATTAATTTACTTGTTGATTATGCAGTGGTTTATAGAAGATGTTGTAGAGTGTGTTATGATGATTTATGCTTTTTCTTCTTCTTAAGTTTTCAAATGATAATTTTAATTGATGAGGCAATATTGACATAAATGTAAAGGATGCGGAGGAAATATTTAAAAGATATATGTTTTGATTATGTTAATTATGAAATATAAATAGAAGATTATGTAAGTTTAATATCTTGATTTTGTTATATGAAAGGATAAAGATATAGATGAGATAATATATATATATATATAATTCACATCATTATATTATGTTTCTCTCTCAATCATCTTAAGCATTAACTGCATTACTTATCTAATTAATGCCTTTTTATTGCTGCTATTGTAGATCATCCCCTTCAATCATGTTTATTTTTTTTATTACTTTGCAATAATAAATGTTTTTTTTAATTTTAATTGTCTTTGATTTATATTAATATTTTTGTTCCCTTTTATTTAATATAAATATTAGATTCATAAAATATTGTTGGTGCAATTATAATTTTATAGAATGCATCTATATGTTTTTTATCACAATATTTTTGAGGTACTTTTGTTTATGATTCTTACATAAATTGACAAACATCTTTAGCCAAAGAGAAGTATAATAACTAACATGTTCTCTCTAATAAGGGACGAGTACAACGACACCACAATAATACCACAAAAATAAAAGAAAAAATAACAAGAGATTGTGTCTCACGAAGGATCAAAATATATTGCTAGCATAATCCTCAATCAAGATATAAATGATAAAGGCAAAATTTGCTTCCTATATATTTTTATTTTTAAGATATATGGAGTGAAGTGCAAAGTGATTTATGATGAGTTATGCAACCTTAATGTAAAAGTAATCATAAAAGCAATGAATGACATTGAAGAGCAAATGACTATGGGTTTTATAAAGAAAATAAAGCATAAGACCTAGATTAAATCATGGTCATTGGTCCTACAAAGTTGCAATAATGGAATTTTAAAAGATCTTACTGAAAATGTTAAATTTATGTTCCTAGACTTGAACTACAATGTTCATTTATTCTTCCTACGAGGGAAGGTGAGACTGGAAGAAGATAGCGAGAGCTTGCTTGCATTCCTTTGAAAGGATTTTCTAGAGTTTCTTCAGTTGGCTAAGGTAGACTAAAGATTTTTTAACCTCTCTGTTTCTCCTGATAATAGTAATTTTTAAAGTGAAGGAAGAGAGGTGATATAATTTTCTATATTCATCTTCGTTATGGTTAGGGTCCGTAGGGGTGTAAACGAGTCAAAATTGAGCGAGGTCGGGCTTGGCTCATGTTCGGTTCATTTAAAAATAGCATTGTTCATGTCTGACTCGTGTTCGAGTCAGCTTGTGAACACTTTGTCATGTTCATCTTGTTAACTTTTTAGTGTTCTTGTTCGGCTTGTGTTTCAAATTTATTTAAAAATAAAAAATTTTGGTTGAAAAAATAATTGCTTAAAAAACTTTAGAGAGGAAAAAAATTATTATTCTTTTAAACATTTAAGATAATACATTTACATCTTCATGTATGTATTAGTTTTTTTAAGGACTAATTGTGTGCTAATTTTTTGAAATCAGAGAAAAATATGACAGATTTACAATTATAAATGAACATGTACTACATAGAAAATGTTTTGGCTTATTAAGTTGATCACAATAACAAATTCCCAATGGGAAAAAAATTTAGAAAATTTTAAGGAAAACAATGTAGAAGAACTAGTATTGATAACATACTAATTTATTACACTTACATTACATTTTACAAATCTACATCTTCAAACTTAAAAAAAAAAAGACAAAAATTATGAAAATCATTATCTTCTTCTTGTAAAATCTACAATTTAACAAGCCAAAGAACTTTGCATAATACGTTTGTAAACTCGTACAATCTGCACATTTTATATAAGATGAAAAAAATGTCAAAACAATAATGAAGTTAAAAAAGCCAGATGATGAACTTTGAAGTATTTTAATTAAAAATGTGGCTTAGATTTAACAATTTTTACTCATTTCATATTTTATACTATGAGGCTTTCCATTCATAGAAAACTTGGAGAAAAAAAACTCTTAGGCATCAATATTAATTCCAATCATCAAATATTATTTGCATAGGTGCTTGCCTTCCAAGCATAGTAGATGAATACTAATTTTAATCTTCTATCTATGTGAAGAACTTGCACTTGCACAATTAGAATAAAATGTCTTCATTGCCTCTTGCAAAACCTTAAGAAAATATAAAAATAAACAAAGAACTCCAGAATATGAAGATATAATCCTTGTTTCATGTTCACCAAATAGAACCTANATAATTTCTTAAAAAACTTGAAAGAGGAAAAAAATTATTATTCTTTTAAACATTTAAGATAATACATTTACATTTTCATTTATGTATTAAGTTTTTTTAAGGACTAATATTGTACTAATTTTTTGAAATCAGAGAAAAATATGATAAATTTACAATTATAAATGAACATGTACTACATATAAAATGTTTTAGCTTATTAAGTTGATGACAATAACAAATTCCCAATGAGAAAAAATTTAGAAAATTTTAAGGAAAACAATGTAGAAGAACTAGTATTGATAACATACTAATTTATTGCACTTACATTACATTTTACAAATCTACATCTTCAAAATTAAAAAAAAAAATGACAAAGATTATGTGAATCATTATCTTCTTCTTGTAAAATCTACAATTTGACAAGCGAAAGAACTTTGCATAATATGTTTGTAAAGTCTTACAGTCTGTACATTTTATATAAAATGAAAAAAGCATCATAACAATAATGAAGTTTAAAAAGTCAGATAATAAACTTTAAAGTATTTTAATTAAAAATGTGGCTTAGATTTAATAGTCTTTACTCATTTCATATTTTATACTATGAGCCTTTCCATTCATAGAAAACTTGGAGAAAAAAAACTCTTAGGCATCAATATTAATTTCAATCATCAAATATTATTTGCATAGGTGCTTGCCTTCCAAGCATAGTAGATGAATACTAATTTTAATCTTCTATCTATGTGCAGAACTTGCACTTGCACAATTAGAATAAAATGGCATCATTGCCTCTTGCAAAACCTTAAGAAAATATAAAAATAAACAAAGAACTCCATAATATGAACATATAATCCTTGTTTCATGTTCACCAAATAGAACCTATGCACCTCCAAGATTTAACAAGTTATTCTTACAAAATCAAGGATTAAGTACAGCTAAAAATAGTGAAGGACAAATAAAGTCAACCATTCATTGAACAAAATAACAATCATTAGCCAGCCATCCAAGAGGCCCTAGAGACCAAAAATAATCAATGATCCAAATAACAACCAACCAGAATCACCAAAGGTAACCAAGCAAACCTAGCCAAAAGGCTCAAGAAAGCCAAGGCAGCCAACCCGAAGCAAACACAACCAAGCCAAGTAGTCAACCATACAAATAACTGTCAACCTGAACAAGAAAGAGACGATGATCAACATAACAGCTAACCGGAATCACCGAAGGCAACCAAGCAAAGCCAGCCAAACGACCCAAGACAGCAAGAACACAAACCTGAAGCCAAAATAACCTAGCCAAGTAGCCAACCATACAAATAACAGCCAATCTGAACAGCAAGCAATGGCCAATCAAAGCCAACCAAGAGGTCTAAGAGACCTAAGGCAGCAAATAATAAAAACAAAAATAGTCAAGATCAACCAAAATCAAAAGAATCCAAGAGGCAAACAAACAGTTCCAGCCAATAGACAACCGAGCAAAGCTAGCCAAGGCAACAAAAAGTCAAGCAAGCAATTCATCCAAACGCAGCCAAGTAATTCCATCTAAGCAACTCCAACCAGAGCACTTCTTAACAATTCATATAATAAGAGCTTAGTTAAGAAACACTCCTCAACAATTCTTATAACTCCAACCAGGATATTCATTTACTTGTTGCACTTAAGGTTGCACTAATGCAAGACATAATCTCAAACTATCCAAACCATTTAATTTATTAAGATAAAATTACTATTAAAGTTCAAACCAACATCTCGAAAAAGCAGCAAAATGAAATAAATGGAGAACAACATAGCCCTAAATCTTATAAAGATTTAAAAAAACTTTTCAATACTGTGAGAGGACACACCTTACAATGTAGAGACAAGATGTAAAAATTGAAAGAGAAAGATGTTAAATAGTCAGAGAGCAAATGAATATAGATTGCAAAGATGAAACTAACCAGCCAGACGCCACTCAAAGAGGATCACAACTTAACAAGACACCAAGATGGTGACGAGGCCATGATGCAGAGACAGAAGGAAAACCTGAGAAGTTATTTCGCTCTTGCCTCTAGGGATAAAAAAAAATGAAACTAATGGAGATAATGTGGAGGCAGGAGAAGTATAGAGTAGAGCAGGGTGGGTTTAGGTTAGGCTCCTTAAGGTTAGAGCTTATTATACATAATATATTTTTATATATGTATTTAGTATTGGAGTTTAAATTTTTAATTAAATGGCTCATATAAATAAACTGCATTTGATATGATTTAATTTTTTTAAAACATAATTTCTTAAAATCTATAATGCATTAATTATATCGAGCTTTAACGAGATGACACATTCGAACAAACATTTGTTCGTGTTCAGCTCATTTATGAAGTGGCCCAAAAATTTTCATGTTTGATTTGTTTAGTTGATGAGCAAATCAACCATGAGCTAAGTTTTTAGTCGAACACGAGCTATTCACGAATGACAAACCATTTTCACTATCGTAAGAATATGCATTATATTGAAACAACCGAAATATTGAACCAAACCAAAGATTTGGATAATTAGGTTTGATTTTTAAATTAGTAGTTTGGATATTGGTTTTAAATGTCATTTTAATTGCTTTTATTATTGGCTTGGTTGATGATTCAAAATTTTTTATTAAAAAATTTTAAAAACTCTTTGTACTTTTAATTTTATATTCATATATCCTTATTATTTATGAAGTAAATAATAGACATAATATGTTGCAATTAATTTTTTTCTTTAATCAAAATCAAAATGAAAGAATTAAAACCAATTGGCTTTACAAACTTTTTATTCAAACTATCTATACAAATCAAATTCACACCCCTAATTATGGCTATATTTATGCTAGATAATATTATCTTCATTATAATGCATTTAACATATTAAAAGTTTATAAATCACTTTTGCTTANTAACATTAACTGCAATACTTATCTAATTAATGCCTTTTTATTGCTGATATTGTAGATCATCCCCTTCAATCATGTTTATTTTTTTTATTACTTTGCAATTAATAAATGTTTTTTAATTTTAATTGTCTTTGATTTATGTTAATATTTTTGTTCCCTTCTATTTAATATAAATATTAGATTCATAAAATATTGTTGGTGCAATTATAATTTTATAGAATGTATCTATATGTTTTTTATCACAATATTTTCGAGGTACTTTTGTTTATGATTCTTACATAAATCGACAAACATCTTTAGCCAAAGAAAAGTATAATAACTAACATGTACTCTCCCATAACGGACGAGTACAATGACACCACAATAATACCACAAAAATAAAAGAAAAAAATAAGAAGAAATTGTGTCTCATAAGGATCAAAATATAGTGCTAGCATAATCCTCAATCAAGATATAAATGATAAAGGCAAAATTTGCTTCCTATATATTTTTATTTTTAANCACGAACGAACAAATTTTTGTTCGTGTTCAGCTCGTTAACTTAGCGAACGAGCCGTACACGAGCTTCTTAGCGAGCCGAGCACGAGCTGTTCGCGAACAACGAGCCTTTTTCACATCCCTATTATTTATAATTGTATTTTGTTTTTCTTTAAAAGCAAAGGAAAGAAAGGTCAACTGAAGTCAATTAACTAATTTTGTAGGAATAGTTTTAACACTCAATCTTGTGACCAAAGAGGATATATTCATACAATCAAAAAGCCTTTTAAAGATTAATTATGGCGCATAAATGCATACTGTCTTGGTTCATATTAAAATATTAAACTTTAATTGTAATACTAAAATTTTAAAAGATATCTAGATTCTTAATAATGACAAACTATTAAAGATGGAGTAAAAGAATTTATTTGAGTCTATATATCAAATTTTTGGCAATAATTTATAAGAAACATTACAAAGTGATTGAGACATGTAGTCTATTAGGGGTTGTTTGGTTTGCTGAAAAGAAAATGTAATGTGAAAAGTTTGTTGAATGCTCTGATTACAGTATATTTGAAATACTGCAAAGTTGTTTGATTCACTATAAAATAAACTTATGACTTTTTTTTTTGTTTGAAGTAACAAAAAAACAATATATTTAAAAACATATTTTTTTTGTCCAGTGGCAGCAGGGTGTGCGGCAGGGCGCCAGCAGTGGCAAGTTAGTTGGTGGCTTGGTATTCTATATGTTAATGAATGATGTAATTTAAATTAGGTCGAATCGATTGAATTCTAAATTCAGCCAAAATGAACTACGGTGTAAACTTCAAATTTAGTCATACAATACATTTTATTTATAATTCTTAATATTAACACATAATTTTCTGAAATCCCAGCAAAAGAATTATAGCACTCCACAAATTCACTCAACCAATCGACACCTTAAACAATTGACAGAAAGAAGTTGAGAAAGAAGTATCATTACATAGTGTTTAAACATGTTTGTTAGCCTATTAGTATGGAAGAAATGGTTAACAACAAAGATGAATTAAGGACCAATTTTCTTTCAAGTGCCAGTGAAGAATTCTAAAGTAAAGCCTTATGAATATGGTGACATATTTTTTATATTTCTCAAGGGAGTGGCTTTAATCTTTAGTAGCGAGTTTGTTATACATGTACTAAAAATGATATTAGTAAAATATGTATTGTTAAAGTTTGAAGTTTAGATATTTTTATAATTACTTTTCAAAATATCTTATAGATTTGAAATATTTTCTACTTGGAGGAGAGAGCTCCATGACTAGTATGAATCACCTTAATAAAATTATGATTACTTCTCCTCTTATTCTTTTGACATAGAAAGAAAAGTTTGTGCTCGTATTTTGATTAGTTTATAGAGCTATTCACTTTCACATAAGGATGCTTCGTTATGATTTTTTTATANCACAAGACACCAAGATGGTGACGAGGCCATGATGCAGTGATAGAAGGAAAACCTGAGAAGTTGTTTCGCTCTTGCCTCTAGGGGTAAAAAAAAAATGAAACTAATGGAGATAATGGGGAGGCAGCAGAAGTATAGAGTAGAGCAGGGTGGGTTTAGGTTAGGCTCCTTAAGGTTAGAGCTTATTATACATAATATATTTTTATATATGTATTTAGTATTGGAGTTTAAATTTTTAATTAAATGGCTCATATTAATAAACTGCATTTGATAAGATTTAATTTTTTTTTTAAAACATAATTTCTTACCATCTATAATGCATTAATTATATCGAGCTTTAACGAGATGACACAATCGAACAAACATTTGTTCGTGTTCAGCTCATTTATGAAGTGAGCCCAAAAATTTTCATGTTTGATTTGTTTAGTTAATGAGCAAATCAACCATGAGCTAAGTTTTTAGTCGAACACGAGCTATTCACGAATGACAAACCATTTTCACAGTCGTAAGAATATGCATTATATTGAAACAACCGAAATATTGAACCAAACCAAAAATTTGGATAATTAGGTTCGATTTTTAAATTAGTAGTTTGGATATTGGTTTAATATGTCATTTTAACTGCTTTTATTATTGGCTTGATTGATGATTCAAAATTTTTTATTAAAAAAATTTAAAAACTCTTTGTACTTTTAATTTTATATTCATATATCCTTATTATTTATGAAGTAAATAATAGACATAATATGTTGCAATTAATTTTTTTTCTTTAATCAAAATCAAAATGAAAAAATTAAAACCAATTGGCTTTACAAATTTTTTATTCAAACTATCTATACAAATCAAATTCACACCCCTAATTATGGCTATCTTTATGCTAGATAATATTATCTTCATTATAATGCATTTAACATATTAAAAGTTTATAAATCACTTTTGCTTAAGCTATTTTATGTATGATCTATATCTTTCTCAATATCAATCATATTATGTAAATTATAAAAATTGTTCATTTACCTTTGCTAATTGTACTTTTAGAATTTTTTTAATAATCATTATTATTTATTAGGGGTGTAAACGAGCCGGACACGAACGAGCCCAGGCTCAGCTCGTGTTCGACTTGTTTGTATTTCGAGCTTAAAAAGTGTGTTCGTGTTCGGCTCGTTTGCTTAGTGAGTCAAACACGAGCCGTTCACAAACAAAGAGTCGTTTTGACAACCCTAATCAGGTAGCCATAAAATATTAAGGACTGGGGCAAGATTTAAAAATTATTTTTTGTATTAAAACATCATTTGAATATATTTAATAATTTTCATTCTATTTTCTTAATTAATACTTATAATTTATTATAAATCTTTATAGCCTTGTAGTCCATTAAGTTTCTTAAAAGTACTACTCATTATATATATATATAAGTATTTCGAGCCAAAAAGAGCCGAGCACAAACGAACAAATTTTTGTTCGTGTTCGGCTTGTTAACTTAGCGAATGAGCCGTACACGAGTTGTTCACGAACAACGAGCCTTTTTGACAGCCCTATTATTTATAATTGTATTTTGTTTTTCTTTAAAAGCAAAGGATAGACAAGTCAATTAACTAATTTTGTAGGAATAGTTTTAACACTCAATCTGGTGAGCAAAGAGGATATATTCACACAAACAAAAAGTCTTTTAAAGATTAATTATGGCGCATAAATGCATAGTGTCTTGGTCCTTATTAAAATATTAAACTTTAATTGTAATACTAAAATTTTAAAAGATATCTAGATTCTTAATAATGACAAACTATTAAAGATGGAGTAAAAGAATTTATTTGAGTCTATATATCAAATTTTTGGCAATAATTTATAAGAAACATTACAAAGTGATTGAGACATGTAGAGTCTGTTTGGCGCAGTTGTTGATTATTTATAATCTACTGATAAGCAGATTATTCTGATAATCTGCAGATTATCAGAACAATCTGTCTTGTTGTTTGGGGCAGCTTATTCAGATTATCAGAACAATCTGTCTTGTTGTTTGGGGCAGTTTATTCAAGATAGCTTATTGGTGGTTAAATGACATTCATGCCCCTATGTGATAAAACTGTTTGGGGCAGCTTATTCAGAATAGCTTATTGGTAGTACTGAAGCATATACAGAAACATGAAATCATCATAGGTCATCACTAAAAGATGTCATACATTTCTCGCACCCTCATGAGTACCAGGATAACTAAAAAAAGTACAAATACAAGTACAACTACAATCAGAAATATTAAAATGTTTAATTTCAGACTCCGGCTGCGTCTGGCCTCATCTGCACTGTCAAACTGAGAAAACACTGGATTCCCATGAATGTTGGTTGCGTCATATGAGGGACTGTCAGCCCACCGAAAGAAGCCACAACGAGCAGAAACACTCTTGGCACAACCATAGAACTGGCTCCCAAAGCTATGAGACTGACGCGATGTGAGCAACGTAGCCGGTAAACCACAATAACACAAAAAACCTATGTCTGTAACTGATATCCTAGAAGTCATGTTTCTATAACTGTGAAAAAAAATATTGTTAGTACTTATCCAAATAAAAGTAAAATTGAAATTAATATACGAACAGAGAAAAGACTTGTTGGACTAGCTGTCATATATAACATCTGTTATAGACTCCCTCAGAGCAGTCATCTCAACTGCACCCTCACCGTCCTGAGTTTCATATTCAATCGAGTCCATCTCATTATCAGCTAGAGATCCTGAAAGTTCTAGAGTGTCAATAATTTGATCATCATCAGCTATATTGAAGTCTGTATCTGATGAGAGGGGTGACGTCGGATGAAGTTGTGAAGTGTCATAGTGGCCAGCACAATATACACTTGTTTATGAAATGAATAGGATGACATATCACGTAGGATTACCCATTTCTTCTTCCACACCTCAAATGTTCTTTCAATAACCCCCCGTAAAGCGGAGTGTCATTTGTTAAACATTTCTTTTCTGCCACGAATATTGCCACTTGCTCGCTCAAAATCAGGAATATGGTATCTTGTGTCTGGATATGGCTTCAGGTAGCCTCTTAACATAAAATATCCAGCGTCTACGAAATAATACTTTCTTGTTAATAAAGACAATACTAATTAAAAATAATTAATGTAATTATCGAGATGTTTAAGTAAGATAAACAAAGTTAGAGGTGGGTGAGGGAAACACTGTGTTATATTCCTAGTTGCATAGGAGAAAAGGCGACTATCATGCGCGCTTCCTTCCCACCCCGCCATTACAAATGTGAAGCACATGTTGAAGTCACACACTGCCATGACATTTTGTGTGGTTGTACCTCTCCGATCAATATATGTGATCCTCTCGTGACTTGGTAGTATGGCATCTACATGAGTGTCATCAATTGCTCCAATACAATTTTGTTAATCATAGTTAGCAACTCAAGAGGTCATTAAGCTAAAGCAACAAACGAAAAAAAATCAGACAATACATAGCATCATAAAATAACAAAAGCTGTTGTAATAACAATAAATAAGTGACAAGTCTAATGAAAGATTAGTACAAAGCGGATTCATTCTTCAACTATAACACGTAAATACTCAATGCGCATCTCGGGCCGTAGTGCAATGAACATTTCCCTACGAGTAGGGTCCTCGAGCTTTTGAACACATTTTGTCAGAAAGCGCATATCGGCTGCTACTTCTGGAATAGTATCTAAAATGGCCAAGTAGTCCCAAATTGTACTGTCAGGAGGAGTCGGAGCTGTGAAAGCTGCAAGTAGTTCAGCAAATGAGCCTTTAACAAAACTGTCATTCTCTTTCTTCCTCCTCGCAAGTCTGGGCCTTTTGGACATGAATTAGACTCCTCCATCTCTTTTTGGTTAATACTAGGAATTTCTTCATCAGTTATAACCTGTTCAGGTGGCAAGTCATTTGACATTCTTGTAAATCCCATCTCGCTTGGGTTTGTTGTGTGCTTACCAGTCGCGACAACCCCCTTAAACATGATGTCAAGTTTTGCCTCGAAATCTGGCTCAATTCCGCACTGCCTATATTTCTTTGCTGCTGGTAATGCCTATAACAAGCTTATTTAGGGGGATCAGTTTCTAAATAATTTGAGAAGTAATATAATTGAGAAAAAAATTAGAAAATTGCCTTAATTTTCTCAGCCCACCATTCAACTAGAGCATCGATCGTCCTTTTAATTGGATCCCATCCCAACCCGGTAGAGTCACGTTTCAACTCTTTACATATTTTTCATTCTTTCTTCAATTGGTCTCATTTGTTTTTGAATTTATGTCTGTCGTAATCCCTACCAGTCAATTCTTTGAATCTATGAGCTATATTTTGCCAACCTTTTTTATTAAAATACGTGGTTGGCCTATTCCCCAGTTCAGTTTCTTTAATGCATAGATCGCAAAAAATATTTGTTACTTCTTTATCCCACATTGCAGACGGACCCCCTCCAGTTGCCTTAGACATTTTGATACTATTTGGAATAAATTAAAATAAGCACTTCCAAAATCAAACAACTTTTAAACAATAAAAAGTCCATAAATAAAAAACCACAATCAACATAATATCCACAACGTTGCAACGTATGAATAAAGAAAAATACAAATACACAAGCGATTTTAATGTGGTTCGGTCAGAGACCTACGTCCACAGAAGGAAACCCACATAAATTTTATTAACGAAATCGGAAAATTACATATATGTGCTACCAAAAAAAGTGCAAATACAAGTAGAACTATAATTCTCACATTGCACCTTAATTATAACATAGAACTATAACCAAATCGGAAGTGAAGTTCCAACTTTCAAGAGATAATTTGAAAGCCATGTTGATATCAATGACTTGAAATAATGATCAAATATCATATTTTGTAAGTACCTAAGCCTTCATTGTTATCTGTATTGTAGAAATATAGGTGATGTTAAAGCAGTTTATGCTTAGATGGTGAAAAAAAGGGCCCCTGCTGTACCAACATTTCCCTAAATTCGATTCGAAAAGAGAGGCAGCAAATGTAAGGAGCAAAACAGGACTCAAAGCAACAACAAAAAGTCCTAGAAACCAAACTTGAGTTGTTTATGTGCTCCAATCATAGAATTTAATATAGCAAAATCATCCTATAGTTGGTTGTCTTCACAAAAACAGAAAAATTTAGAAAAAAAATGAGTATGAAAAGATTCTGTTTATTTCTCCAACAAATAAATATACACAGAGCTCTCTATAGAATGAAAACTGCAAAAGCTAACCAGAAATATTTAAAACTGAAATCCAGTCCTCTGGGGGCCAAAACCGAGCCCACCAAATGGAGAAAGACAATACATAACTTGCAGCATTTATTTGGAGAGGAATAAGAATAACAAAGCTCAAGAATGAAGTCCCAAATCATCACTTCATTCAACATGCGATTCGAAAAATAACAGAAACTAAAGTAACAAAGTAATTTTTTAACATTCACTCATATGTTTCAGCTCCTCAATTCTATAATCATTCTCATTCGTAACATTCATTCAACCATGTATCATTATAATAAAGAGATCCAACAGATCCAACAGAGCCCAAATCATCACTTATGCTTACAGTTTATGCTTAGATGGTGAGAAAAAGGGCCCATGCTGTACCAACATTTCCCTAAATTAGATTTGAAAAGAGGGGCAACAAATGTAAGGAGCAAAACAGGACTCAAAGCAACAACAAAATGTCCTAGAAACCAAACTTGAGTTGTTTATGTACTCCAATCATAGAATGTCTCAAAGAAACAGCAAAAACCATGCCTCAAATATGTAACTAAAAAAACAGCCCTCACAACATAAATTCAGGCCCAAAACAAGGGACAAAACTGAACCATTTCGAGGTAAAACCGGGCCACAAATCTCAGGCCAAACCGATCCCATGAAGGGGGCAAAAATAGTGAAGTTCAAAAACATATGGATTAGATTAATGATGAATACTAAAGAATATGGTTCAACTAATATGTTCTTGCAGCAGTCAACATACTTAAAAGAAAGCGTGTTTGTATAGCAAAATCATCCTATAGTTGGTTGCCTTCACAAAAACAGAAAAATTTAGAAAAAATGAGTATGAAAAGAATTTGTTTATTTCTCCAACAAATAAATATACACAGAGCTCCCTATAGCATGAAAACTGCAAAAGCTTAACCAGATATACTTAAAACTGAAATCTGGTCCTCTATGGGCCAAAATCAAGCCCACCAAATGGACAAAGATAGTACATAACTTTCAGCATTTATTTGGAGAGGAATAAGATAATAAAGCTCAAGAATGAAGTCTCAAATCATCACTTCATTCAACATGTGATTTGAAAAATAACAGAAACTAAAGTAACAAAGTAATTTTCCAACATTCACTTATATGTTTCAGCTCCCCAATTCTATAACTATTCTCATTCGTAACATTCATTCAACCATGTATCATTATAATAAAGAGATCCAACATAGCCCATATCATCACTTCATTCTAAAACCATCCAACAGATCCAACAGAGCCCGCATAAATTTGGATATGCAGGAATGCTTGGGCATGTAAATGCCCAATTATAATAAAGAGGAGCATATAAAATGTGTTCTTCATGTAAATGCACCATTATAAAGAACAAAGCATATAGTGTTAGGTTAATGAAAATTCCATATTTTTCATTTCAACCGATCTAGGGAAATGAAAATCTTCCCAATCATTCTTACATTCAATATTTCCCCATCATTCAAAGCATCATTCAAATCAACATGAAATTCCCAAGCATTTCAACTGCAATAAAAATGGTAAAAATTCCCAAGCATGAAAATTTGAACAAAGCAAAAGGATCCTAACTATTTCACAGTAAATCAAATATTCTGCAGCAAAAAATTCTAATGTTTCATTTCTTACAACCATAGGAACAGAAATTACTGTGAGAGGATCGAGTACAACCTCGCGGGAAGGAAGGAGACGGATATCGGGTAGGGCAAGAATGTAAGGTCAAAAAAATACCTCATATCGCGGATAACAGCCTCGTAAGCTTCGGGCGAGGTCGAGACAGAAATGGCGAGACGGGAAGGGCGAGGGCAAGGGGGAGAGACGGGAAGGACAGCACGGGAAAAATAACCCTAAACGCAAGAAGCATACGCGGAACGGAGCTCTTGGTCAGATTACGCTCCCTTAAGGGAATTGCGATAAGAGAACGGAGCATTTTCAAAACGTCCCATGCGAACGTCTTTTTTCAAACGGAAGGGTGACATTTTCAAAACGCTGCCACTTCCAATAAGCGCTCTCAAACGGACTCGTAGTCTATTAGGGGTTATTTGGTTTGCTGAAAATGAAATGTAATGTGAAAAGTTTGTTGAATACTCTGATTGCAATATATTTGAAATACTGCAAAGTTGTTTGATTCACTGTAAAATAAACTTAGGGTTCTTTTTTTTGTTTGAAGTAAAGTGAAAACAATATATTTAAAAACATATTTTTTTTTGTCCAGTGGCAGCAGGGTGTGCGACAGGGCGCCAGCAGTGGCAAGTTAGTGGGTGGCTTGGTATTCTATATTTTATTGAATGATGTAATTTAAATTAGGTCAAATCGACTAAATTCTAAATTCAGCCAAAATTAACTACGGTGTAAACTTCAAATTTAGTCATACAATACATTTTATTTATAATTCTTAATATTAACACATAATTTTTTGAAATCCCAGCAAAAGAATTATAGCACTCCTGAACCAATCGACACCTTAAACAATTGACAGAAAGAAGTTTAGGAAGAAGTATCATTACATAGTGTTTAAACATGTTTGTTAGCCTATTAGTATGGAAGAAATGGTTAACAACAAAGATAAATTAAGGACCAATTTATCCAAGAGGCCCTAAAGTGTCTTTAATCTTTAGTAGCGAGCTTGCTATACCTGTACTAAAAATGATATTAGTAAAATATGTATTGTTAAAGTTTGGAGTTGAGATATTTTTATAATTACTTTTCAAAATATCTTATAGATTTGAAATATTTTCTACTTGGAGGAGAGAGCTCCATGACTAGTATGAATCACCTTAATAAAATTATGATTACTTCTCTTATTCTTTTGGCATAGAAAGAAAAGTTAGTGCTCGTATTTTGATTAGTTTATAGAGCTATTCACTTTCACATAAGGATGCTTCGTTATGATTTTTTTATATGATTTAGGCTAACTTAATGAAGTCTCCAACAAATTAGTCTCAATGCATGAAAATACCCATTTTTCCCCTGTGTAAAGAATGAAGTAGAGTGTGCAAGAGGATTAACATTATTCTAAAAACCATCTTTACAAGCAATTTTAACAATATTGAGCTTTTGTTAAGAAACAATATGAGGTCTTCTTTAATAAACATCCTCTATGAATTAATTATGATATTCATAAAATCAAAGAAGTGAGTCCAAATCTTCTTGAACATAAGCTTGTCATTGTGGAAGGGGCCACACCAGGACAAGAAATAAATAGGAAATTGTTAGAAGAAAGAAGATGAGTGATCTTGATCTGAGAATTGAAGAAATATTATATTAATGAGAAATAATCTTGAAATATCATACCAACAGTTGTAAATTATTATTTCAATTATGTGTAAGATACAAAAATTTTGTTAGCATTGAACTAAGTGTAATTAAGCACTAAGTTTCAAAGATTTAAGAAGCTAACTAGAAAATAGGAATTATTGAAACTCATCAATTATTTATAGCAGGAGTGTTACTATCCAATATCTCCTTAACAACCTAATATAATTAAAGTATTTCAAAATTTATGACACTTTAAAAAAGGAAGTTCCTAATAATTTTTTTAGAGTAGCTATTTTTTGCTTGAACAAAAATAATGAGAAGTTAAGATACAAAATTTAACCATTTAATGGATATATTCATGATAACTAGAGATAAGAAAATTTTAAGAAAGAGTCTTATTTAATTTAAATACGCTTACCATAAGAGATTAGTAATTTGTAACAACTACCTTCATTTTGATAAATAAGAAAACTTATAACACCAAGAGGGTCTACTACAAAGCCACCAAAGTAGATTTTAATAGGCAAAAGAGCTTAATGTAATTTGATTAAGGTTTTTACATTTAGGGATCAAATTCTCACCATTAAAGCCTTTACATTCCATGTTGTTATTATAATGTAGGGCATAAGGAGAGGGGTTTCTCTTTGTGATAATCTAGTGGTACATATGGAGGTTTATGTTGAGAGAACTAAAGAATATGTGTATCTAAAGACTTATAGGGCATGGAAAATCAATTAGTAATTGAGATTTGAGATTCATTATTGTTTTGAGAGAGATAAAAGATGAGTTAATGAGAGTTCTATTAAGTATTATGTGTAAGAAAAAAATTATGGTTATTTATTATAGGCATGACTATGCATAATATACAAATTTTTGTTTTTTCTTCTTTCATAGGAAGCAATAAAAGTAATTTAGTTTTAAAGGGGTTGTAGGAGAAAAATGGCAAGTAATCGGATGTCAACCTTAGATGATACCTTATCTGATCACAATCACATTTTAACCACATACATTAATAAAACTGAGATGAAATTTAAATATGGTTTATCTTTAAAAAAGGGGGGCTCATTTTGCTCTTTATTTTAGAGAAGCATTATTGATTCCAACAATATAAAGTGTCTAGTGAACTTAACTCTTATTTTCTAAAAAAATTAGAGATGCCTTAACGAATTCTATTTTGATTCAATTACCTTCATGATTTGAGCTCAGTTGGTTGGTTGAGTGATGCTATTTAGAAAGATATTATTATTTTTGTGCAATTTATTTTATAATAACTCAATATCTAATAAAATATATTATAACTTATAATAATATATGTTATGATTTATGCTATAAAAATAATAGAAAATAAATGGTATCATCAAGATGCCCATTTAGAATGCATTGGATATGTCTAGTTGTTGAATTTCCCAATTTTTCGTAGGGGCTAATATAATTAGCATATGAATTGTGGAGAATTTTGCGACTAGACTAAAGGTTTTATGATAATCAATGCCCTGTTGTGCTTAATGCCTAAAGCAACAAGATGAGCCCTATAGTGACCAATTGAGCCGTCAGTGTGATGCTTAATATGATAAATCCATTTACAACCAAGAATGGTTCGATTGAGAGGTGGGGTAACTAAAATCCATGTGGCTTGTTGTTACAATGCTAGAAATTCTTCAAACATGGTTTTTCTCCAGTGGGTTTGGGCACAAACTTGTTTGAAAGAGAGGTGTGTCTGATTATTGTTGATGAGAAAGTTTAAATATTGTGGCAGGTATTAAAGGACCTATTTTAGACCTAGTAATCATAGAGTGAGAGATAGGAGGTGGAGCAATATAGATTGGTGTGGAGATGTGGAAATAGCTAGTGAGAAAGATGAAGTGGTTGTGGTGTTAGATGTATTGGAAAGAATAGATGTAGGAATCAGTATAGATGGTGGTATGTTTGTATGAGAACTGTTATTAGAGTGTTGGAGCCAAGTGAGATTGAGATAGGGAAATTGAGATTCTATGAATTTAACATGACGGCAAACAATGTTTCGTTGTTGAGAGAGGTCAAAACAATCATAGCCTTTGTGTTGTTTGATATAACCTAAGAAAATGCACTACGGTGCTTTAGGAGTGTATTTGTGTGTGTGGATGGGAGGTTGCCATGGAAAGTGGGTTCAACCAAAAGTGCAAAGATGTTAATAATCAAGTGGTTGCTTAAAAAGATGTTAAAAAGGAGAAATATTATGTTGGATGAAGGGAGTCTATTTATAAGGTAAATTGCAGTGTCAACTGCAGCAAACTAGAATTTTGTAGATAATTTCGCATTATTTAAATAAGTTAAAGGAGTTTCTATGATGTGCCTATTTGTTCTTTCAGCTATATCATTTTCTTCAGGTGTGTAAAGACCATTATTGGAAAGAAATGTTTGAAGGTGAGTATTTTGATATTCATATACACCATCCAATCGTAAAAATTTAATGTTTATATGAATTGATTTTGTATTTGTTTGTGCAAATTAATAAAATAGGAAATGATGCAAGATTTAGTGTGCAACGAAAAATACCAATGAGAATAGGAAAAATCATCGATAAATGTGACATAATATTTGAAGCGGTTAAGGGAGAGGTGAGCAAAAAAAACCCCAAATCCAAAAGATTATATTTAGTTGTTCTCAAAACAAAAGGAATTTTATGACTTTTATTTTGACTACATGGAATACAGATAATATTTTTTGTTGACATATGAAGGTGGGGATTCATGTGAGCTATTTGTTGTAAGATTTTCATGTGGATGCCCCAACCTGTTATGTCAAACTTCAATAGACTAGAAAGCGATAAAGGCATTAATTGGGTATAAACCATTAAAAGCAAGGCAGAGTCGAAGTGTTTTCTTAGTAATTCAATCATGTATAAGAAATCCATTAGCATCAAAAATAATATAGAAGTTATAGCCTTTGGCTAAGTAAATTATGTGAAATTTGAGGGGCTTAAAAAATTGATGAAAGAAATAACTTACAATATGGTGTGGGTAGTAACTCCGCACCAACATGAGATATTTCTGTTGATTGGCAATTGCCAACAACAATTCTATCCTAACCAGTATATGGCTAAGGATTATTGATGTTCTCACTATAGAGATGAGATGAGATGTTGCTCTAAGAGTGAGATGAGATGTTGCTCTAGTCAAGTATCCATTCTTGGTTTTTAGGCACGGTAATAAAGGCATTTATATAGTCAATTTATACTAAAGATTTGTGCAGTGATAGCAATTTTCAACAGTATGACCATTCTTGTGTCAAATTTGACAAATGATGGTAACTCAAGGCTTGGTAATGCTACCGCTAGTTGATGTGTTATTTTGATTGACATTTGATTTGGATTGCAATTTAAATGTGAAATTCTTGTTCTTGAGGTGGAACATAGTCTGGTGAGTAGATTTCCTGAGACTTTCATTCATTAAGTTTATTTCTTTACTATGTAGTAGGGCATAGAATTCTTCTAACAAAAGAGGTTTGAGTGTGAGTTCTAATTGTCTCTTTGAATCCTTAGTATGTAGAAGGCAACCCATTAAGAGTATAAGGTATAATATCTTCTTTACCTGTGGTGGTTTCAGCAACAGCTATGTTGTCAACCTTACTAATTTTATGTAGCTCATTTTTTAGTTGTATCACTCTATTTTGTAACTCCATATTTTTATCATTGTGTTGAGGTGAAGAACATAGGGTAAAATAGAAGCAGATATTGTCAAAAAAAATTGCAACAGCAAGGCCTTGATCTACTAACTTCCATAGTTGATAATTGTGATTATCAACATGAGCATTGGTGATATCTTGAGAAGGTTTGCAAGTAGTAATGGTAGAATCAATAAATGATTCAAAACCATTAGCAAGAAAATGTTTCTTGACTTGAACTTTTCAAATGGCATAATTCTCATACTTAAGAGAGTTTACCACATTGTTTACACTTACCATAAAAAATTTTAGTGAATGAGGGATGCTAATTTCTCTTATCTTGTTAAAGGAATCAATTGATTGTTGTGAAAGATGTGGAGAGGTTGAAGGAGAAGGATCCATGAAACTTGATGCGGTATGGCAATTGCTCTGATACCACGATAAACCAAAGAATAAAAAAGTGAAGAGAGAAATTAAACAAGATTATATTATGTGCACTTATTCAATACAAGAGCAAGTCATATTTATAGACCCAAGATGGCCATTAAGTAAATACAATGAAGGACAAATGTGTAAACATACAAATCTTTATTAATAGTATTTATGTTCCTATATTAGAAACACTTGCATGAAGTCTAATAGATGGAGGCAAGAATGGCCAAGCTAGGGCATTTGTGGTTGAGCCACAAGCATGATTCCTGAAAACAGGTAAGTCTCTTACTTGAGGCTTACTTTATTTTTGAGAAAATAAGACATTTAAATGCAAAACTAGTCAATAAAAACAAAACTTATAATTACTAAAATAAACAAAGTTGAATACTTTGTTTAGGATAACTAAAAGAACCAACAAATTAGATAATCTAGGTGGTTTAAGCAAAAATATTAAGAAATATAACAATAGCTACTACACATAAGGGACCTAAAGCCATAAATTAAATTGACATAAATGAAATATTTTATTTCTATTTTAATTAAGCAAAGCATCTCTAAATGTAATTAAAAGTTAGAAATTATTCCTTTTTTTCGCTCATGCATAAATCATGCCCTAAAGAATGAACTCAAAATGTAATGCAATAAATCTTGTCCTAAAGAATGAACTCAAAATGTTATGGCAGCTTGTGTGTTTCAGAATAAACTGCTTATCCTGAAGCGCAGCCCGCGGGCCGACCGCAGGGGGCGACCCACAGTCTACGTTTAGTGTAAAAATACAAATGCAATTTCAGATAAGCTGGAGAAACGCGCGAACCAAACGGTACGGCGGCGTTTGTCGACACTTATAAGCTGCCCCAGACGGGCCCTAAACACCCTTACCCTTTTTNGTAGAGAGTGGATGAGATGTTGCTCTAGTCTTGTATCCATTCTTGGTTTTTAGGCACAGTAATAAAGGCATTTATATAGTCAATTTATACTAAAAATTTGTGCAGTGATAGCAATTTTCAACAATATGACCATTCTTGTGTCAAATTTGACAAATGATGGTAACTCAAGGCTGGGCAATGCTACCGCTAGTTGATGTGTTATTTTGATTGACATTTGATTTGGATTGCAATTTAAATGTGAAATTCTTGTTATTGAGGTGGAACATAGTCTGGTGAGTAGATTTCCCGAGACTTTCATTCATTAAGTTTCTTTCTTCACTATGAGTAGGGCATAGAATTCTTCTAACAAAAGAGGTCTGAGTGTAAGTTCTGATTGTCGCTTTAAATCCTTGATATGTAGAAGGCAACCCATTAAGAGTATAAGGTATAATATCTTCTTTACCTGTGGTGGTTCCAGCAACAACTATGTTGTCAACCATGGTCTTGATGGTTTTAAGATATTGTGTCATAGAGTTGTGTCCCTTACTAATGTTATGTAACTCATTTTTGAGTTGTATCACTCTATTTTGTAACTCCATATTTTTACCGTTGTGTTGAGGTGAAGAACATAGGGTAAAACAGAAACAGATATTGTCAAAAAAAATTGCAACAAAGAGGTCTTGATCCACTAACTTCCATAGTTGATAATTGTGATTATCAACATGAGCAGTGGTGATATCTTAAGAAGGTTTGGAAGGAGTAATGGAAGAATCAATAAATGATTCAAAACCATTAGCAAGAAAAAGTTTCTTGACTTGAACTTTCCAAATGGCACAATTCTCGTACTTAAGAGAGTTTACCACATTGTTTATAGTTATCATAAAAAATTTTAGTGAATGAGGGATGCTAATTTCTCTTATCTTGTTAAAGGAATCAATTGATTGTTGTGAAAGATGTGGAGAGGTTGAAGGAGAAGGATCCATGAAACTTGATACGGTATGGCAATTGCTCTGATACCACGATAAACCAAAGAATAAAAAAGTGTAGAGAAAGAATTAAACAAGATTATATTATGTGCACTTATTCAATACAGGAGCAAGTCATATTTATAGACCCAAGATGGCCATTAAATAAATACAATGAAGGACAAATGTGTAAACATACAAATTTTTATTAATATCATTTATGTTCCTATATTAGAAACACTTGCATGAAGTCTAATAGATGGAGGCAAGAATGACCAAGCTAGGGCATTTGTGGTTGAGCCACAAGCATGATTCCTGAAAACAGGCAAGTCTCTTACATGAGGCTTACTTGATTTTTGAGAAAATAAGACATTTAAATGCAAAACTAGTCAATAAAAATAAAACTTATAATTACTAAAATAAATAAAATAAACAAAGTTGAATACTTTGTTTAAGATAACTAATAGAACCAACAAATTAGATAATCTAGGAGGTTTAAGCAAAAATATTAAGAAATATAACAATAGATACTAGACATAAGGGACCTAAAGCCATAAATTAAATTGACATAAATGAAATATTTTATTTCTATTTTAATTAAGCAAAGCATCTCTAAATGTAATTAAAAGTTAGAAATTATTCCTTTTTTTCACTCATGCATAAATCATGCCCTAAAGAATGAACTCAAAATTTAATGACATAAATAGTGTCCTAAAGAATGAACTAAAAATGTTATGAAAGAAAGATAAAGCACCAAACTAAACACCCTTACCCTTTTTTTGATAAAGTGTCCTTAATAGAAAGGGAATATTACATATAATCCCTAAAACTTTATTATTTACAGAATGAGTACCCAATAATAATTTTTTAACTAACAAACCAATGTATTTAAATTAGAAAAATCATAAAATAATTAGCCATCCAACAACAAAAATTAAAAAAAACAAAAAAAAAAAAAACAAGACAAATTAGTGTATAATCATGCAACACTTTNATAGAAAGAGAATAATATATATAATCCCCAAAACTTTATTATTTACAAAATGAGTACCCAATAATAATTTTTTAACTAACAAACCCATGTATTTAAATTAGAAAAATCATAAAATAATTAGCCATCCAACAACAAAATTAAAAAAATAAAAAAATAACAAGACAAATTAGTCTATAATCATGCAACACTTTGTTGAGCCAAAGATACATTCAAGATATTAAATTATGAAATAAGTTTTATAATTCAAAAATATCATTAAAAAATAAAATATAATAATTATATTATTTTTATTTTATTTCTGAAGCAAGGGTTAATTAATTGTTTCTCCAGCACCTGCACCAAAGTGTGGGAAATTTAAAGGGAGAATGAAGGTGGGATCATCCCCACCTTTACCTTGAAATGCACGGCCTAGCGAATAACCAAGAGACCTNTTGTTGAGCCAAAGATACATTCAAGATATTAAATTATGAAATACGTTTTATAATTCAAAAATATCATTAAAAAAATAAAATATAATAATTCTTTTATTTTATTTTATTTTTCTGAAGCAAGGGTTAATTAATTGTTTCTCCAGCACCTGCACCAAAGTGTGGGAAATTTGTAGGGAGAATGAAGGTGGAATCATCCCCACCTTTACCTTGAAATGCACGGCCTAGCGAATAACCAAGAGCCCTTGACACTGGCACAGCCACTGCATTGCCCACTTGTATATACCTGTCCATTTTATTTTAAAAAAAAATAATTTCTTTATTTTCTTTTATTTTTAAAATATATTTTTTTTTATTTTTAAATAAATATATAAAATGTTACCTCTCTTTCAGGGGACCGCACAGTTTATAGTGATCAGGAAANTTAAAAAAAAACAATTTCTTTATTTTCTATTATTTTTAAAATATTTTTTTTTTATTTTAAAAATAAATATATTTATTTTTAAATAAATATATAAAATGTTACCTCTCTTTCAGGGGACCGCACAGTTTATAGTGATCAGGAAATCCCTGAAGCCGGGCATTTTCCCTTATGGTTAGCACCCTGTCCTGCTCAGGGTGTAAAATAATCTACACAGAGAAAGAGAAGGAACCTTAAGCACAAAAGTCTCAGAAAAATTAAATTATTGCAGATTTAACTAGGGCTGTCAAAATGGCTCGTTGTTCGCGAACAGCTCGTGTTCGGATCGTTCGCTAAGTTAAAGAGCCAAACACGAACAAAGATTTGTCCATTCGTGTTCAACTAGTTTTGGCTTGAAATACTGCTAATCAATTATATATATATATATATATNAAGTAGTCAGCCATACAAATAACAGTCAACCGGAACAAGAAAGAGCTGATGATGAATATAACAGCTAACCAAAATCAACAAAGGCAATCAAGCAAAGCCAGCTAAACGGCTCAAGACAGCAAAAGCACCACCGTGGAGCCAAAATAGTCAAGCCAAGTAGCCAACCATACAAATAACAACCAATCTGAACAACAAGCAATGGCCAATCAAAGCCAACCAAGAGGTCTAAGAGACCTAAGGCAGCAAATAAAAACAAAAATAGTCAAGATCAACCGAAATCAAAAGAATCCAAGAGGCAAACAAACAGTTCCAGCCAATAGACAACCGAGCAAAGCTAGCCAAGGCAACAAAAAGTCAAGCAAGCAATTCATCCAAACGCAGCCAAGTAATTCCATCTAAGCAACTCCAACCAGAGCACTTCTTAACAATTCATATAATAAGAGCTTAGTTAAGAAACACTCCTCAACAATTCTTATAACTCCAACCAGGATATTCATTTACTAGTTGCAGTTAAGCTTGCACTAATGCAAGACATAATCTCAAATTATCCAAACCATTTAAATTATTAAGATAAAATTACTATTAAAGTTCAAACCAACATCTCGAAAAAGCAGCAAAATGAAATAAATGGAGAACAACATAGCCCTAAATTTTATAAAGATTTAAAAAAACTTTTCAATACCGTGAGAGGACACACCTTACAATGTAGAGACAAGATGTAAAAATTGAAAGAGAAAGATGTTAAATAGTCAGAGAGCAAATGAATATAGATTGCAAAGATGAAACTAACCAGCCAGACGCCACTCAAAGAGGATCACAACTTCACAAGACACCAAGATGGTGACGAGGCCATGATGCAGTGATAGAAGGAAAACCTGAGAAGTTGTTTCGCTCTTGCCTCTAGGGGTAAAAAAAAAATGAAACTAATGGAGATAATGGGGAGGCAGCAGAAGTATAGAGTAGAGCAGGGTGGGTTTAGGTTAGGCTCCTTAAGGTTAGAGCTTATTATACATAATATATTTTTATATATGTATTTAGTATTGGAGTTTAAATTTTTAATTAAATGGCTCATATNATATATATATATATATATATATATATATATATATATATATATATATATACATATAAATTGATTAGTAGTATTTTAAAAAAATTTAATTGACTATAGGGCTACAAAGATTTATAATCAATTAAAAGTATTAATTAAGAAAATAGAATAAAAATTATTANTAAATGATGTTTTAATATAAACAATAATTTTTAAATCTTGTCATAATCCTTAATATCTTATGATAATGTGATTAGGGTTGTCAAAACGGTTCTTTGTTCGTGAACGGCTCGCATTCCGCTCACTAAGCAAACGAGCCGAACACAAACATACTTTTGAGCTCGAAATATAAACGAGCCGAACACGAGTTGAGCTTGGGCTCGCTCGTGTTTGGCTCATTTGCACCTCTAGATTTAACCCTACCTTTAAAAAAAACAATTTCACCTTAACGGTCAGAACCATTTTACCTGATTGTGGGGTTCTGCCCTGGTTACTACAGTAGGTACAGTCTCATCCCACCATAGCCNGATGACATTTTAATACAAAAAATAATTTTTAAATATTATCTCAATACTTAACCTCTTATGACTATGTGATTAGGGTTGTCAAAACGGCTCTTTGTTCGTGAACAGCTCGTGTTCGGCTCCTAAGCAAACGAGCCGAACACAAACATGTTTTTTGAGCTCGAAATATAAACGAGTCGAACAAGAGTTGAGCCTGGGCTCCCTCGTGTTTGGCTCGTTTGCACCCCTAGATTTAACCCTACCTTTAATAAAAAACAATTTCACCTTAACGGTAAGAACCATTTTACCTGATTGTGAGGTTCTGCCCTGGTTACTACAGTCGGTACAGTCTCATCCCACCATAGCCGTCCAAAAGGCCTATTCGAACAAGAAATATAAATCAACCAAAAAAATCATTTCTGCAAAAGACTGATAATTTATAAATATATTGAAACCTACTTTGGGGACTTCCCCTTGATATATGACATAGCATAGTCAGGAACCTGCACCCAAAAAAAATTGTGGATAAATTTAGATTATTATATAATAAAATAAGAGATAATTACATACAAGCCGCCCGAAACATTGATATTTACAAATTAACCGTTCATGTGATTTTGTTTGAACTTCAAAACTGATGTATTTATGCATGCCACGATCAAACTATTGAGAAGTTAATAAAAATGAAATAAGAGTTGATTTATAATTTATTGAGTGAGAATTTGAAAAAGGATGAAAGACAATGGTTGATTTGTAAATAGCAAGTTTCGGGTGATCTTTGGATAATTGCGCAATAAAATAAATAAATAGATAAGAAATGAATCTACCAGAGGACTCCCTGAAGGAAGAAAAACCCGTTCAACTTGGGGATCAAACTCCACCACATTATTGGGGCCAACTACAACACCAGGAAAATCTCTAAAGTTGGCTCCCTGTATATATAATAATAATAATAAATTACTAAAAAAGCTCAAGAATTACAACAATAGTAGAAATATAAGGGACTTAATCTAGTAGGTTCACTTAAAAAATCATAATTAGAGAACTAACCTTTTTTTTAGGAACTCTACATACANAAAAAGCTCAAGAATTACAACAATAGTAGAAATATAAGGGAATCAATCTAGAAGGTTCATTTAAGAAATCATAATTAGAGAACTAACCTTTTTTTTAGGAACCCTACATACACGCAAGTAGTCATCTTCATTCAGCTGCAATGGCCTATGATCAAACAGGGTGTTATGTAGAATTNCCTACATACACGCAAGTAATCATCTTCATTCAGCTGCAATGGCCTATGATCAAACAAGGTGTTATGTAGAATTGCCTTCTTTGGGTTGCAAGAGGGGTCCAACAAGTCTGTGCAATGCAAATATATTTAAAAATTAAAAATGTAAAAGTTAAGTGTTACATATCTTAGAAGAAACCTAGCGTTGTAAATGATCGAAGGGAACTTATCTACAACTATCAAAACCTTGATGTAAACAAGATGGGATGATTGATTACAAAATACTATGGTTACACTATAAAAATATTACAACATATAATGCTTATACTATAAAAATATGTTACTTCAAATGTGATTATAATAAAAGCAAAATTTTTGTTGTAATCAAANGAAGATGGGATGATTGATTACAAAATACTATGGTTACACTATAAAACTATTACAACATAAAATGCTTATACTATAAAAATATGTTACTTCAAATGTGATTATAATAAAAGCAAAATTTTTGTTGTAATCAAATATACTTTTGTTGGACAAAAATTTGTCTTGGAAATTATCAGAGTAACAGTTCGTGCTCACAAGAAAAAAGGGAAAAAATTAAAATATTGAATTTAGATTATAATTTGTTGTGTGATATGTACTTCCTGACATAAAATTGAAACGCAAAGAACACAAATAAACACAAATCGTTTACGTGGTTCGATCCAACTGGATCTACGTCCACGGGAGGGAATCAATCAATAGTTCATAATACAAAAGAAATAGAGAATACATAGCTTATACATAGAGACGAGCCCTCATCTTCTTTCTGTGGCCAGAGAAAACATAGCTTATACATAGAGATGAGTCATCATCTTCCTTCTATGGTCTCCCTCTCAAGTGACACATTGATACAAGACCTCAAGATGCTCTCCTCCTCTCTAGCTCTCTAGCTATTCTCNGGATGAGATGTGGTAGGTGGCGGTGTCACATTACAAAATTGTCCTTTTATCTTAGTTCAAAAATTGGGGGTTAAAATAACAATTCTCCACCTTGACCCTCAATTGAAAAGCTTCGAAGTAAAGATTCCCTCCACCTGGCCCCTGAGAGAGCCTCAGCCCTTGGTGAAGTTTACTAAGTCCAGACAGTGTCTGAACTTAGCTGTCGGTAGCACCTTAGTGAGCATATCAGCAGGATTTTCTTCAGTAGGTATCTTCTCACTATTATTGAACCATTGGCGACTACATCCCTCACAAAATGAAGCTTTATATCTATATGCTTGGATCTTTCATGAAATACATGATTGTTAGATGAATGGTGGTATCTATATGCTTGGATCTTTCATGAAATACCTGATTTCTGGTTAGATGAATGGTGCTTTGGTTGTCGCAAAACACAGTTATCACCTTCTGATGTATCCCAAGCTCTTCGGTCATGCCGACATAGTTTCCTTCATTGCTTCAGTCACAGCGATGTATTCGGCCTTGTTGTTGAGAGTGCCACAACATATTGGAGGTTAGACTTCCAACTGACTGCGGTACCGAAGACAGTGAAAATGAATCCGGAAACTTTTGGGTAGACCTGCATTTAGTAGCATGCACGTCACTCTCTCTAGGAGAGTCATGTTCATCCTCTCAGCCAGGTCATTCTGTTGAGGAGTGTTTCGGACTGTCTTGTGCCTTGTGATGCCATTCCTCCTACACAGCTCCTCAAACTGCTCTGAACAATACTCTAAGCCATTGTCAGTTCTCAAGTGCTTCAGCTTGGTTTCCATCTTACTTTCTGTGACAGTTAGTCAGTCCCTGAACCTCTGAAAGGCTTCATCCTTTGATTTAAGGATGAAAACCCATACCTTCTTGGTATAGTCATCTATGATGGACATGAAGTATCTCCCTCCTCCATGAGTTTGAGTTCTGGCTGGCCCCCATAGATCGCTGTGAACATAGTCAAGGGGTTTCTTTGATGAGTGAGTTCTGGTAGTGAACTTCACCCTGGCGGCCTTCCCCAAAACGCATTGTTCACAAAATTCCAATTTGCTGACTCGATCTCCACATAATAGACTCTGCTTGGACAGTTCTTGTAAGTCTCTTTCACTTACATGCCCCAGTCTCATGTGTCATAGTCTGGTCCTGTCAGGTTCTGATTGAACTGCATTTGAGAAATTGCCAATCACAGTTCTTCCAACTAGTGAGTATAATCCATTCTTTCTGACTCCTTTCATGACTATGAGAGAACATTTGGATACTCTGATGCAGTTATTTTCTGCCTTGAATGAGTATCCACTTGACTCTAGCGTACCTAGAGAGATCAGATTTCTTTTGAGTCCGGGACATACCTGGCGTGCTGCAGTATCCTTTCAGCTCCATCGAACATCTTGATTCTGATTATCCCGCTGTCGACTACCCTGCAAGCTTTATTATCACTAAGGAGAACAGACCCCCCGTTCTCCAGCTGCAGTGACTCGAACCAGTATTTGTGGGGACACATATGGAAGGAGCACCCTGAGTCGAGGATCCACTCCTTACTGGATTCAGATTCTGTGATCACCAGGGCCTCAGCGGAATCATAGCCAACAGAGGCTACGCTTGCCTCTCCAGAATCTCTTGGATTCTCCTGAAAACTTTTCTTTCTATCCGGACAGTTCCTTCTAAAGTGACATTCCTTGTGGCAGTGGTAACATTTGTTAGATCTCTTAGAAGACTGACTTCTGTCCTTCCTTCTGGACTTTGATCTGCTCTGATCACTTTTGAAGCCTTTCTTGCTCGATCTTCCTCTAACTGACAGACTATCTCCACTGGTTTCCTCTTTAATGTCGTGCTTCTTCTGGAGTTTTTTAGCTCTAATAAGAGATTGAACCTCCTCTGGAGTAATAGTCTGCGTCATTCCATAGAGCATCGCATCTTTGAAATGCTCGTAGCTCTTGGGAATAAAGTTTAGCAACAGTAGTGTCTTGTCCTCATCGTCCATCTTGACATCGATGTTCTCGAGGTCATCGAATGATCTTGTTGAACTCGTCAACCTGCTCTGAGACGGATTTGTCTTCATGCATTTTGAAGGAGTATAGACGCTGCTTCAGAAAGAGTTTATTAGCCAGAGACTTTGTCAGGTAGAGTACCTCGAGTTTGGCCCAAAGTGCTTGAGCTGTTGTCTCCCTCGACACTTCTCTTAGAACTTTGTCGCCCAAGCTCAGGATTATCAAACTATGAGCTTTGTCTAGCATGCCGATCTTCTTCTTCTCAGTCATGTCGGCCGAAAATGTCGCCAACCCTTGCAAAGCTTCTGCAACATCCTGCTGAACCAATAGAGCTCTCATCTTTACTCTCCATAGACCGAAATCATTATTCCCGTTGAATTTCTGGATGTTGAATTTGGCGGAACCCATTATTGTGGCTCGATCCCCAATAACGTCTGGAGTTCGCTTTGTTGAGAACCTACTGAATTCCGAGAGCTGTCGCGGCGTGCTTCTGTCGCAGCGTGTACTAGCTGTCGCGGAAATCTTCCTCCTTCGCGAGATCTGCCCCTTCGCAGAACGAACGACCAGCCTTTCTCTGCTCCTTCACAGGTAGTTCCTCCTCCGTCTCGCCGAACCGCACAACCTGCGGTGCTAATCCAGTCAATTAAAGCTTTCACTGCTCACCGAATCTATCACGATTAGGCTACCTGCGACACGATCTGCTCGCTCCTCTGTTCATGATTGTCGAACTCCTCTTCTTCGTCGCTGGCCGCGAACACCTTTACGCGGACACCTCTAGCCAAGAAGTATGGATATTCCCACAAACGGCGTCAATTGTTGTGTGATATGTACTTCCTAACATAAAATTAAAACGCAATGAACACAAGCAAACATAGATCGTTTACGTGGTTCGATCCAATTGGATCTACATCCACGGGAGGGAATTAATCAAATAGTTCACTAAGGCAAAAGAAATGGAGAATACATAGCTTATACATAGAGATGAGTCCTCATCTTCCTTCTATGGCCCCCCTCTCAACTGACATCTTGATACAAGGCCTCAAGATGCTCTCCTCCTCTCTAGCAATCTAACTATTATCTCCTCCTTTGTGGTAGCTTAAGATCTCTTCTCTTGCTCTCCTAGGCCTCACACCCTCTCTATTTATAGAATCAAGAGAGTGATAGGTGGGAGGTAGGTGGGAGGTAGGTGGGCGGTAGGTGGGCGGTAGGTGAGATGTGGTAGGTAGCGGTACCACATTACAAAATTGTCTTTTTTACCTTAGTTCAAAAATTGGGGGGTTAAAATAACATAATTCATTCGTAAAAGTCAAAGTGGATGGAAAATCCTCCCCCTTTCAGGTAGTGTCGTGTTCCCTATTTACAAGAGTCAAACCTCCTTTACTTCATTAGGAGGGAAAAGTTAATAGCATTTTAAAAAGCTTGTGTTACATGAATCTCTAGTGGACTCCTAGATTATGAAAAAAGTCTAGGGTTGTTCCTTTTCAATCGTTCTTTTAGTGGTCCTCAACAAACACAATTGACTAAAACAAAGTAATGTGGTTGTCCATCGAATTAGTCTTGCCCTTGTAGGACTCCAATGTTGAAATTTGGAACCTTTTTGGGGGCTCGACTCCAGAGATTTACCTTGAAAACATATTCCTACTCCATAGAAGTGTCTCAGTATCCCCAAACCGATATCGGTCAATCAGTCTCAACCAAGCACTATCGAAGTACTCGAAGTCACATTCTATTTTCAAATCCTGAGAGATTTTTTGGCCATCAGGCATCGGCCATTTCTCTCAGGAGTGTTACTCTCTTCCACAAGATGATGCATCTCAGATGAAATTAAACATTTGATCTTTCAACACTTAAATCCGTCGGGTCAAACTCTCTGTTGCACTTATCTCCATTATGAGTTTCTTCTCCGAAAATTGTTCCTCTTCACACTATAATTTTTAGAATGTTCACTTCACTCACACACACTCTAAAGTTTTGCAAGCTTGCTTCTGTTAAGTTTTTATATCATCACTAAGGAGCTTAAACATGACTCATCTCGTTTTTTTTTACTTTAAAAAAAAAATATTTTGATGGTATGTACCAGGTTCAGTGAGGCGAATAGAGTACTGAAAATCTGTTTTTGGACGGCCTCCATAGGGCATCTCATCTCTTGCTTCATTATTTTCTGCCTAAAGTATCACAACCAACAAAATAAGGATCTAAATTAAAAAATCCTATTAAAAATCATACATACTTTGGGTAGATCTGAAATAGCATCACCAAGCAACAAAGCCTTCGGAAGTTGAGGTCGTTGACCTTCATTATAAGCAACAATGTTTTGCTAAACAAATAGAATCACCTGTTATTATGCTTCTCTGCCACACTAATTATTTTTTTACCATATAATAAATCTATATTTACCTCAAATTTCACAGGTGCACCACCTCGAACAAGTACATCATGTGTAGGTAATGGAAATTGTGGTAAAACCTGAAAATGAAAACAATATTAATAACATTGATCCAAAATATAATAATAAATACGAAATAATTTATAAACATACCACACAATTTCTATGTTTTTATATACCTAACACCTAAACTTTCATATTTACATGCAAAAAATTTAAATTTATTACTAATACATAGATTTTAATAGAGAAATACAGCTTTTTGTGCATTGGTTCATAACACCAAAATATTATAAAGATAAATATGAAAGTTTAAGTGTCAGGTTTATAAATACAAAAGAATTGCGTTGTATGGAGGCAAAATTCTCTCATTACATATATAAAATACCTCACTTGGCTGAGCGCCCCAGAGAAATACTCTCATTCGAAATTGGGGAAGACCGTAANCAAAAGAATTGTGTTGTATGTAGGCAAAATTCTCTCATTGCATATATAAAATACCTCACTTGGCTGAGCGCCCCAGAGAAATACTCTCATTCGAAATTGGGGAAGACCGTAACATCCAGCAGCCATTATTCCTAACCTAGATTGATAATTCATTTTAACCAGCTTGCTTAATGCAAACCGTNAAAATATGAAAGTTTAAGTGTCAGGTTTATAAATACAAAAGAGTTGTGTTGTATGTAGGCAAAATTCTCTCATTACATATATAAAATACCTCACTTGGCTGTGCGCCCCAGAGAAATACTCTCATTCGAAATTGGGGAAGACCATAACATCCAGCAGCCATTATTCCTAACCTAGATTGATAATTCATTTTAACCAGCTTGCTTAATGCAAACCGTCCAAGATAACCTTCAGCAAACTTCAGAATGTCAACAACATTCTCCATCAAAACAAATTTAGGCTTAAGAAACTCCACAATTTCCATAAATACAGCCATTTGTTGGTTTCTGACGTCCGCAAGTGGATTATTAAAATCTCTAAATCTGTTGAACCCACTTATACCTTGGCAAGGAGGACCTCCACATATAACATCAACAACTCCCTATAAAACGTAACAAAATTATTGTGAATGTAAACATTATCAAATGAATATATATATATATATATATATATATATATTATTATATATTATTATATATTATATATATGTGTGTNTGACCGAAGGCTATTAGACGAGTCTCGGTCATCCCTAGGTGTGCTAAATATTCAAATACCACACTCTACACACAAGAAAATTCGAACCCATGACCTGAGGGTACTTACGGCCTTCAAAGAGACTGCTCTACCAACAAGCCACGATACGTGCACGCGCCCTCACAGATAATTATTCGTATTCATAATTATATATAGAGAGAGAGGGCTTATAAAGTACAAATTGAAAAGTAACTCACAGGCAAAGGCAAAATTTTGTTTCTGTATCCTTTTCGAACAAAATTTTCAATACTTTCTGAACATTTGCTACATAAGATTAAAGAAGTACATGTTAACAATAAATAAAGAACAAGTTATATAAAACATGAAAATAGTACCTTAGGCCACTAATGGGTTCCCATGTATCTTCACNGGGTGCTTTAGGAGTGTATTTGTGTGTGTGGATAGGAGGTTGCCATGGAAAGTGGGTTCAACCAAAAGTGCAAAGATGTTAACAATCAAGTGGTTGCTTAAAAAGATGTTAAAAAGGAGAAATATTATGTTGGATGAAGGGAGTCTATTTATAAGGTAAATTGCAGTGTCAACTGCAGCAAACTAGAATTTTGTAGATAATTTTGCATGATTTAAATAAGTTGAAGTAGTTTCTATGATGTGTCTATTTTTTCTTTCAGCTATATCATTTTCTTCAGGTGTGTAAAGACCATTATTGGAAAGAAATGTTTGAAGGTGAGTATTTTGATATTCATATACACCATCCAATCGTAAAAATTTAATGTTTATATGAATTTATTTTGTATTTGTTTGTGCAAAGTAATAAAATAGGAAATGATGTCAAATTTAGCGTGCAACGAAAAACACCAATGAGAATAGGAAAAATCATCGATAAATGTGACATAATATTTGAAGTGATTAAGGGAGAGGTGAGCAAAAAAAACCCCAAACATTGGTATGTAACATATCTAAAAGATTATATTTAGTTGTTCTCACAACAAAAGGAATTTTACGACTTTTATTTTGACTACATGGAATATAGATAATATTTTTTGTTGACATATGAAGGTGGGGATTCATGTGAGCTATTTGTTGTAAGATTTTCATGTGGATGCCCCAACCTGTTATGTCAAACTTCAATATGCTAGAAAGCAGTAAAGGCGTTAATTGGGTATAAACCATTAAGAGCAAGGCAGAGTCGAAGTGTTTTCATAGTAATTCAATCATGTATAAGAAATCCATTAGCATCAAAAATAATATAGAAGTTATAGCCT
>JXCR01143637.1:18790-40189 GCA_002079205.1 Phalaenopsis hybrid cultivar
AAATTGGGTTAAGCAGCAAAGCAAAGAAACTAATGTATCCCTCATCTATGATTTCCCAATTATCATGTTTATCCATCAGAAAATTACATACTTCTTGCATCATATCTTTCATCGGTATAATGACAGATTATAACATTTTCTATCATATACAAATCATTAATCCGAGCCGGAGTAAATGGTACAGCCTTACCTCGAACGAAGGTAACTCCTTGTGTAATTCCATGTAGGTTAGCATAAAACTCTTTTACTATGTGTACTACAACTGCAGCAGTAGTGTAGCACAGAACTTCCCAACGCTATTGTATAAAGATTTTCTCAATCTGTGAACTTGGATTACTAACTCCATGATTGACAAAGCCTCTCTCCTGGATAAGTATCTTCTTCCTGATGACTTTGTCGTATAATCTCTGCGTGTCAAAACTGATAAACTTTCTTCTATTAAAAACTCCATACCTTGAAGTTTTTCTAGAATTGGAAGCCATGGAATTCAAAATTAGGAAGTTTTTGGACGTCCAAGGCAGTTTTTAGGACTTTAAAAATAACTCTCGACAGTTATTATCGAGCAAAATCTAGCTAAAGTTCTCCAAAATCGTTCAACATGTGGAAAACTGCTCGGGATGTCGTCGGCGCTCCTGATGGCACTGTCAGCGCCATGGTCCTTTAGTCGGGCGCTGTCAGTGTCAGAGGCCAAATTTGCGTCTGAATTTTTTTTTTTGTTCAATTTGATTCCAAATTTTCCTCCAACATCAATATTTATCTTAATTTATGATATATAAAATTGTGTAGGAATTAAAAATACTATTATTTCCTAATACATTAACACATTTATTAACAAAATAATAATATATAGATATATTGATTCATATATGGGTTGTGTCCCACAAAGCGCTTGGTTTAACGTCGTCAGCCTGACATACCATTAGTTTAGTTGGGTTGACATAACATTAAAACTTTTTTTAAATTAGGGTATTTTTCCTTCATAATAATGTTTTAATTGATGCCCATTAGCTTTAAATATCTTTCCAATTTTAGGATCCTTAATAACAACAGTTCCATAATGATAGACTTTAATTACTTTAAATGACCATCTAGATTTCAATTTTCTTGAAAAGAATCTCAATCTTGTATTATATAATAGAACTTGTTATCCAGGTTCAAACTTCTTATTAATAATCTTTTGATCATGTCATACTTTCATTTTCTCCTTGAAGATTTTTGCATTATCATATGCTTCATTTCTGATCTCCTCAAGTTCATTAAGTTACAATAAGCTTTTCTCACCGGCATCTTTTAGATTGAAATTAAATTCCTAAATAACCCAAAATACTTTATGCCCCAACTTTACTGGTGAGTGGCATGTTTTTCCAAAAATAAGTCTGTATTGGGACATCCCTATCGGAGTCTTATAAGTAGTTTTGTATGCCCATAATGCAGTATCTAATTTAGCAGAACAATCCAATTTATAAGGATTACAGTTTTTTTCTAAAATTTGTTTTATTTCACGATTCAATATTTCTGCTTGACCGCTAGTCTGAGGATGATAAGTAGTAGAAAACCTATGCATAATATCATATTTCTTTATCAATTTCTCGATTCTGTTATTTCTAGAATGGGGTCTTCCATCTGTAATAATTACTCTTGGAATTCCATAGCTTGTAAAATGTTTTTTATTTAAAAATTTAGAAACACTCCGAGCATCACATTTAGGTACAACAACAGCTTCAATAGACATATAATCAAAAGCAAGTAATATATATAAGTTTCCAAATGAAGACATAAATGGTCCCGTAAAATCTAATCCCCACGCATTAAAAATTTCAACTTCTAATGTGTAATTTAGAGGCATTTTGTTTCTTCTATAAATATTTCCTACTTGTTGACATCGATCACATGTTTTAATATATTCATTAACATCTTTAAAAAGAGTAGGCCAATAAAATCCAACTTGCAAAATTTTATAAGCAGTTCTATTTGTTCCAAAATGTCCTCCAAATTTGGAATCATGACTTCTTTCAATTATATGTTAAATTTCTTCATAAGGCACACACCTTCTAATAATGGATCTTTACATTGTTTATATAAATATGGGTCAACCAAAAAATAAAACTTTGAATCATATATAAATTTCTTTAATTGTTGATTCTTAATATCTTGTGGTAGAATATCACTTACAATATAATTTACTATATTGTCCTATCACGGTGTATCTATTTCATCAATACTACATAATTGTTCATCAGGGAAATTTTCTAAAATTTCATTTTCAAAATTAGTTAATATTTTTTTTTTCTAGTTTAGATAAATGATCAGTTATTTGATTATTATTTCCCTTTCTATCAACTACAGAAAAATCGAACTCTTGTAATAGAAGTATTCATCTAATTAACCTTGGTTTAGCATCCTTCTTTTGCATTAAGTATTTAATAGCAGAATGATCTGTATGCACTATACATTTACTTCCAATTAAGTAAGGTCTAAATTTATCAAAGGCATAGACAATAGCTAATAACTCTCTTCCAATAGTGGTGTAGTTAATTTGAGAATCATTCAGAATTTTACTAGCATAATATATTACTTTAAAAACTTTGTTGTGTCTTTGTCCTAAAAAAGCTCCAATAGCATAATCACTAGCATCGCACATTATTTCAAATGGTTTTTCTCATTCAGGTGGTACTATTATAGCTGCAGTGATTAATTTTTTTTTCAATAATTCAAATGCTTTTATGCATTCCTCATTAAAATCAAATTTTTTATCTTTTTCTAAAAGTTGGCATAATGACTTAGTTATTTTTGAAAAATTCTTTATATAATGTCTGTAGAAACCAGCATGTCTTAGAAAACTCTTTACCCCTCTAACCGTTGTCGGTGGTGGTAATTTTTTAATAACTTGAACTTTTGCAGGATCTACTTCCATGTCATTTTCAGAAATTTTATGCCCAAGTATAATTTCTCCTGCAACCATAAATTGACATTTTTCCTAATTTAGTACTAGGTTGATTTTTTCACATAATTCCAGAACTTTTTCTAAATTATTCAAGCATAATTCAAATAAAGTCTTGAATACAAAGAAACCATCCATAAACACTTTCTTTCATGCTCAATCAAATTACTAAATATTGACATCATACATCTTTGAAATGTTGCAGGTGCATTACATAGTCCAAAAGACATTCTAGGAAAAGCAAATGTTTTATAAGGGCTTGTAAATGTTGTCTTATCTTAATCCTCAGGAGCAATTGGAATTTGATGACAACTGGTATATTCATCTAAAAAATAGTAATATTTATTTTCATCCAATCTCTCCAACATTTGATCTAGAAAGGGTAAAGAAAAGTGATCTTTCCTGGTGGCTAAGTTTAATTTTCTATAATCTATACAAATTCGCCAACCAGTAACTTGTCTTATTGGAATTAATTCATTTTTCTCATTTACTTTAACGGTCACTCCTCCTTTCTTTGGAACACAAAGAATTGGGCTTACCCAAGCACTATCTGAAATGTGATATATAATACTAGCATCTAACCATTTTAAAATTTCTTTTTTTACAACTTCTTTCATTATTGAGTTTAATCTCCTCTGAGGATTAGCTTTAGGTTTGTATTATTCATCTAATAAAATTTTGTGAATACAAATTGAAGGACTAATTCCTTTAATATCTGCTAAAGTCCATCCAAAAGTCTTCTTATATCTTTTTAACATTTCTATTAATTTTTATTTTTGAATTTTAGTTAACTCAGAATATATAATAACAGGCAATGTATATGAATTTCTTAAAAATACATATTTGAAATGAGCAGGTAATAATTTTAGTTCAAGTTCAGGTGGTTTAATACTTGAAGGAATAAGATTTTATTATCATTTTCCAACAAATCTAAGTTTCAAATTTGTCCTGAATAAAATCTAAATTTTCTTCTTTTATGTCATCCTCATTTTCACTAAATTCCTCTTACTTTAATTTCTATTTAAACTCTTTCTTAAATTGTTCATTACTTAGATAATCAGTAACTTCCATCCTNATGGTTTAATACTTGAAGGAATAAGATTTTATTATCATTTTCCAACAAATCTAAGTTTCAAATTTGTCCTGAATAAAATCTAAATTTTCTTCTTTTATGTCATCCTCATTTTCACTAAATTCCTCTTACTTTAATTTCTATTTAAACTCTTTCTTAAATTGTTCATTACTTAGATAATCAGTAACTTCCATCCTAAAACATTTATTGTCTTTTTCTATTGCAGGATATTTCATAGATTTTGTAATATTAAATTTTACTTCTTGATCGTTAACTCTCATTTTTAATTCTCCTTTTTGCACATTTATCACTGCTCTCCCTGTTGCAAGAAATGGTCTCCCCCAAATAATAGGAATCTCTTTATCTTCCTTTATATCCAATATTATAAAGTCTACATGGAAAATATATTTATCCACTTTTACTAATACATCTTCTATAAATCCTTTAGGATAAGTGATCAATCGATCAGCTTACTGAAGAGTTACAGTAGTAGGGAAAATCTCTCCTAAATTTAAATGTTTAAAAATTGATAGAGGCATAAACTNTAGATAATAGGAATCTCTTTATCTTCCTCTATATCCAATATTATAAAGTCTACATGGAAAATATATTTATCCACTCTTACTAATACATCTTCTATAAATCCTTTAGGATAAGTGATCAATCGATCAGCTTACTAAAGAGTTACAGTAGTAGGGGAAATCTCTCCTAAATCTAAATGTTTAAAAATTGATAGAGGCATAAACTTGATAGTTGCTCCTAAATCACATAAAGCTTTTCCACAAAACTTTTCAACAATTGCACAAGGTATAGTAAAACTACCAGGATCTCTTAACTTTTTAAGAAGCTTTTTCTGGATAATAGCGCTACACTCTTCACTAAGTGCAATAGTCTCATGATCTTGAAACTTCCTTTTCTTGTTTAGTATATCTTTCATAAATTTCACATAACTTAGCATTTGTTCCAAACCTTCAATNCTTATAAATTTCACATAACTTAACATTTGTTCCAAACCTTCAATGAAAGGAATGTTTATCGTCAACTTTTTAAGAATTTTAAAAAAATTTGTAAATTATTTGTCTTTATTCTTTTGTTTTAGTTGTTGAGGAAACGGAGGTAATGGTTTTTCTAAAGGAACTTATGTTTGCTCATTTTCATTATGGNCCTTCAATGAAAGGAATTTTTATCGTTAACTTTTTAAGAATTTCAAAAATATTTGTAAATTATTTCTCTTTATTCTTTTGTTTTAGTCGTTGAGGAAACGGAGGTAATGGTTTTTCTAAAGGAACTTATGTTTGCTCATTTTCATTATGGTCACTTTCCATTTCTTCCTTCTCCTCATCAACTTTTGTTTCTCTTTGGTTTCTTGTTTCAACTTCTTTTTCACTTCATAATTGAATTGCTTTAATTTGTTTTTTATTTTGATCATTGGGATTAACTTTTACAATACTCGAAAGATTTCCTGAAGATCTGTTACTAAGTGCAGTAGCAATATGTACTAATTGATTTTCAATAATTTTGATAGCATCCCCTTGATTTTGTATTTTATTTCCCATATTGGGGAATGAGGTGACTATTGATAAGAGTAATGCTGAATTTTTAATAAGTTGTTTATGAAACAAGCACAAATTTACTTCCGTTTAAACACAAGATGAAGACTAAAGAGACAGAGTAACCCTTAAAGGCCAAGCTAACATAAAGAGTATTAATGAGACCTAAATCCAAATCTTGGGCCAACAATCAAAGGAAAGATTCAATTTTGATCATGGTTAGTTTGCTAAAAAAAACATCATTCCAATTTTGCTATGTGATTTTGGTGATTTTTATAATGTGACGATAATNTATTTTGATCATTGGGATTAACTTTTACAGTACTCGAAAGATTTCTTGAAGATCTGTTACTAAGTGCAGTAGCAATATGTCCTAATTGATTTTTAATAATTTTGATAGCATCCCCTTGATTTTGTATTTTATTTCCCATATTCAACATTACCCCTTTAATTGTTAACTTCTTTTCCTTAACTTGTGGGTTAGGGTTAGAGTTAAATCTAGAAGGATAATAAGGTTGATAATTAGGATTTCCTTAGTTATTTAAATTTTCTGAGGGGTTCATTAAATTGTTATAATTTTTCCAACTAAAATTAGGGTGATTTTTCCCTCCAGGATTTTAATAGTTTGAATAAGGATTGTTATTTCAATTATTAATAGCATTCAGAGTTTCATAAGATGATTGAGTATCAATTATCTGTCCTAGTGAATTTTTCTCCAATACTAGTGGTATTTGAGAATAGTTTACTCCAATTTGATCAATATTTTTTTATATAATAGCAATTTGAGATGCTAAAATAGACATTGCATTAGATTCATGAATACAAGCAACTCTCTTAGGATTTACCCATTCAGAGGGTCATTGAAAATTATTAGTAGTCATTTCTTATATTAAAGAGTATGCTTCATCAAAAAGTTTTAACATTAAAGATTCACCTGTAGCAGCATCTATAATTATTTAAGTGATCATACTAATCCATTGTAAAAGGTTTGAATTATTAAACAATCTAGTAAAGCATGGTGTGGACATTTTCTAAGGAGACCTTAAATCTTTCCCAGGCTTTATATATCAATTCCCCTTCAAACTCACAAAAAGATGTAATATCATTTCTAAGCTTAGTAGTTTTCAAGGGTGGAAAATATTTAGCTAAAAATTTTTAACCAAGTTTTGACTTTATCCCTTGATGAAAAAGGAAAAGTTCTAAGCCTAACAGCATCATTTGACACTCCGTCATACATAAAAGTTGCACACAGCTCAAGAAAACTAGCAAGATGTAAGTTAGGATCTTCAATAAGTGTTCCTCCAAATTGATTATTTTGTATCATTTGGATAATAACAGGTTTAAGTTCAAATGAATTAACAGCAACATCAGGATTTTGAATAGTGAAGTGAAATTCATCTGTTCTTGGACTAGCATAATCTTTTAATAGTTTTTGTCGATTTTCATTTATTTGATTATCTAAGTTATTCGCCATTTTGTTCAAAAATTTAATTTCTTTTTGTTGTTTTTGATTTTTTCGAATAGTATGCTCTAATTCTAAATCGTAAGGTACTAAACCTTCAAATTCAATATTTTGCATAAACAAATATAATAAGCAAAGAAAAATTTCTTAAAAATACTCTTAAATATATAGTTATTTATTTTTGGATTTTTGATTTTATAATTTTTTTGATATTTTGTATTTTGTATATTTTTATCTCTAAATTTCTTAATTTACCAAATCTATTTAATTTACCGTTACCTTCCCTGACAACGGCGCCAAAAACTTGATTCTGAAAATATAGTTGTGTAAAATTTATAAAGTTGACTCTGCTTTGTAACGACGTCAAAAGCTTGATGTGGTATTTTATGAATAATAACGTTAAGTACTTAAATTTGGGATTCTATGCAAGTATAAGTATCGTTATCAAGTAATATAAGACTTTTCTTTTAAGAAATATCGATCCCATGAGGAAGGTTTAAATTTAAAATGATAAATTAACTAGGAAATTCACAGAAATCAATTGAAATTATTGTCACTAATTTTGAATGTTTTAAGATACTATCAAAGCTAAATTATTCACTACTAGCAGAATTTAAAAGTAGGGTTTGAAATTAATAACTACTAAATTATGTTTATGTGATGAAGTTTTCTAATATGAAAAAGTATTTTTTCCACTACAATGAGATTTTTGGTGAAATAACTCTCGCTTTAGTTTTTTAAACACTAAGATTGAATTAAGGATTTTTAATCTATCACCCTAGAAATCTCTAATTATACACCCAACAAAGTATATTTCCCAATTAGTTGCACTTAATTCCATGATGAAATACTCCTTCATGGACTTAAATGTGATTCTCAATCTGTTGTAGAACTCATACTCCATTTCTCGAATCATATATTTCAGTACATATTTTAACAATTCAATTGGTCAAATGGAAAAGTAAATTAAGAGTGGAGTTCAAAAATCATCACAATTTATTTTAAATTTTAATATGGGTACATCCACATTATTATCTTCATTTCACCATATCTTAGAGTGGGGAGAGAACTAAGGGAATCTACTCAGACTTCATAAGAAAGACACAACAAAACACAAATTTCATATATAAATAAAATTTCATTCAATAATAATAAACAAACAACACTTACCTGAAACTCTTTCTCGAAGCAAATCCTCTATAGCCTCTCTTAGAAAATGTAGGGAGAAGAAATCTCTCACTTATCTTCCTCTCCATCACTTCTTAGAGAAGAATTCACACTTAACTCACCATAAAAACTCAAAAAAATAAAAATAATAACTAACTAATGGTGTTGAATGGCATCTAATGTAAGTGTGTTGAGATTAAAGCTGAAATGAGTGGAAGAATTTGAAATGGTGCGAAGGGAGGTCTCTGATCAAATTTTGGCCCTAAATAGAGCCTAGTTTGGTTCTCCAATAGGTGCATCCAAAAACTCTTCAAAAATCATCCAAATTTATCGAATCTTCGAGAAACAGAGCTTCCACCGACAATGGCGTTGTCGGTGCCAGAGGTCCGTAATTAAATCTATCTTCTTTGAATGGCGCCGTCGGCGCTTAATAAATTTTTAACTTCTCCATTTTTGCTCCAAATTCAATCTTTTTTTTTCTTTTTTGCTCCAAGTCCTAAATATTAACAACCTGCAATAATACATAGAAAATACCTTCCATTAAAGTGCAATATCACCAAAAATGAGTATAAAATATGGGTCTAAATTTGCATATATTTTTGGTGTATCAATAAGCAACCTTAGACCCAACTAAGGAGCACTCCATTGGGCATGTTGTATGATATCCCACTGAGTCTAAGAGAAAAAGATAAATAGATTACTAAGGCCACATCTAAGGCATATAAGAGGTTGCACAATGATACCAAAGGAAGAGGAAAAGAGTCAAGAAAGCAATTAGGTGGGGGGGAGGTAATTATCTATACCCCTGATCCTCATGTCACATCGAACATTTAGTAGATTTAGAGTTGTGGAAAATGTTCATGTTAGAGTATCTCCTCTAATATGAGATTCCAAGACCATATGTTCTTGACTCACTCACCTATTCAGAATAAAGTAGTCATCCAATTTTAACTAACACAAAGGAGGCGATTCTAGATAAAGGCCTTGAAGTTGTAAATAATGAAATACTTTGAGCTATCCAATGTAAATCATTACCTTGCCTATATGATTCCTCTATTAGTCCAGTAAATTATTCTACTTTATGTTAGATTTTTGCAAGTCAATATCTTAAGTAGTTTTTATTTATTTTTTGGTTTAGAAAACCATAAGGTATTGGAATTTGCTAAAGAGGTTATCAAGAAGATGTTGAGTTCTAAGAGAAGTGCAAGAATAAGAGATGAAGTAAAACAGATGTTTAGATTAAGACTCTCACCCTCCAAAAGGAAAGGAGAGAGAAAGAGAGTTTGAGTGTTCAAAGGATATTCCCCAAAAAAGTGTAAAGCTAGCGAGTAGAGAGCTCACATAGATGATTGCTTAGGATGAGCAACCGTAGACCCGACTAAGGAGCACTCCATCAAGCATGTTGTAAGATATCCCACTGATTCTTAGTGAAAAGATAAATTAAGTGCTAAGGTCGGCTCTGAGGCATATAAGAGGTTGCACAATGATCCCAAAGGAAGAGGAAAAAAGTGAGGGAGGTAACTAGGTGGGGGTGGGNTTTATATATTATATAAATATAAAATTAATATAACTTTGCAATTTTTCTCCAAATTTGGTCATTTTTGTTACTTTTGCTCTAAATGCCTAAAATTTATATACGTGCAACAAAAACATTAAAAATATCTTTATTTTAAGTGCAATATCATCAAAAATAAGCATAAAATGTATACTTAAAACAACACATTATTTTTGTGTCTCACCTCACCAGTCATTTTATCTTGAATAACAACAGTAATTTTAGACATGGATGCACTATATTTTGAGGCCACATTACTAAGGAGTGGATCCTCATCTTCTACAAAGTTACCCATCGCTGAGGGATGCTTCTATTTCTGTTGTTTAAAGGCTACTTTCTCCTTTGCCGCCCTTACTGAGGCCACCTCATTGATGCTTGAGAGACGCCATAGATCCTTAGTCATCTTGCCCTTCAACATTCGTCTCAAAGGCATACTACGGGACCAAGAGATGGTGACTAGTCAATACGCCTTAGCAATGTGCATATCTTTCAAAAGAGACATCACCTTATCCCACATCGGCTACGAAGGCTTGGTTCGAACACTCCAGTCGCCGGAGCAAGAACCGACCAAAAACTATTTCCTANCCTATTTGGCAATGGTGTTTCCTCCTCAATATTTTTTTTAAATATGTTTGCTAATTATTTAAATTTTTACATGTTTATGTTGACTTAGACTTTGAGGATACTTATCTTTGTAAGGTGCAATTTATTACTACTAGTCAATAGTGATTCCTCAACCTAATCATATTAGCTCATTTTTTTGGGTCAAGCTAATGCTTTTTTTCTTGGCCTTCTAATATTTGGCCTTTTAGTCAAGCATTTTTTCACTTATATTATTTTTTTATTATTTTTTGTGCTCATGCTTTACACTTATCTTAAATTTTAGATTTTTTTTTGTATTTATTATTGTTATACTTTATTACTTAATTGTTTCTTCTAATGTCTTTTTGCTATATAAAATTTATATAAATATTTATTCAAGCAATGTAATTTTGCTGGTCTATATAAATGTACGGAAAGTTGAATAAATAGATAGACCCGGCTCGTTTAAAAAACAAAAAAAAAACCGGACGACTTTGTACGGTTAAGTGACGATGACACGTGTATTAAACGACGAATATTTATGGCCTTCGGTGTGCGGGCTTTATGGGTAATGGTGGGGCCCAAAGCGGCGTGGCAATGGGAACAGCGGCATGTGGCCGTTGTGGTATTCTTTAATCGAATAGTTTATAGATTCAATATGGATTTATATCCATATTTTCTCTTTTAAGTGGGGCCCACTTAAAAGATGCCTTCCGCGGTTGAAGTTCATAGTCACGTTTAAAAAGTTCTCTTTTAAGTACATAATTATAAAATTAATAATGTAATAAGTTTATAAAATTATTTAAAAAAGCATCCAGCTCATTACTATTTCCTTCAAAAGAGACATCACCTTATCCCACATCACATCNTCTATTTGGCAATGGTGTTTCCTCCTCAATATTTTTTTTAAATATGTTTGTTAATTATTTAAATTTTTACATGTTTATGTTGACTTAGAATTTGAGGATACTTATCTTTGTAAGGTGCAATTTATTACTACTAGTCAATAGTGATTCCTCAACCTAATCATATTAGCTCAATTTTTTGGGTCAAGCTAATTCTTTTTTTCTTGCCCTTCTAATATTTGGCCTTTTAGTGAAGCATTTTTTCACTTATATTATTTTTTTTTTAATTTTTTGTGCTCATGCTTTACACTTATTTTATATTTTGGATTCTTTTTGTATTTATTATTGTTATACTTTATTACTTAATTGATTCTTCTAATGTTTTTCAGCTATATAAAATTTATATAAAAATTTATTCAAGCAATGTAATTTTGCTGGTCAATACGGAAGGTTGAATAAATAGATAGACCCGGCTCATTTAAAAAACAATAAAAAAAACCGGACAACTTTGTACGGTTGAGTGACGATGACACGTGTATTAAGCGACGAATATTTAAGGCCTTCGGTGTGCGGGCTTTATGGGTAATGGTGGGGCCCAGTGCGGCGAGGCATCGGGAACAGCGGCATGTGGCCGTTGTGGTATTCTTTAATCGAATAGTTTATAGATTCAATATGGATTTATATCCATATTTTCTCTTTTAAGTGGGGCCCACTTAAAAGATGCCTTCCGCGGTTGAAGTTCATAGTCACGTTTAAAAAGTTCTCTTTTAAGTACATAATTATAAAATTAATAATGTAATAAGTTTATAAAATTATTTAAAAAAGCATCCAGCTCATTACTATTTCCTTCAAAAGAGACATCACCTTATCCCACATCACATCGGCTACGAAGGCTTGGTTCGAACACTCCAGTCGCCGGAGCAAGAACCGACCAAAAACTATTTCCTACAATCTTGTATCTTATTTTTTACTCCAAGCAATTGGAGTTTCTTACCAGTCGAAAGAATTATGAGGTCTCACAAAATGCAAAAAAAAAAAGGAAAAGAATATTAGCATGAAAAAAATCAACATTCAATTATTATCACTTATGTGGTTACTTTAGTACATTCTAAAATAAATAATGTCATGCTTAGTCCAATTTCACTTTACTATTTCAAATTATGGTGGGTGCATCCAATCATTTTCCTTTTTTTCTCAATTATTTATAGGTAAAATGTAATTGATGATGAATTTTTCTTTATTTGGTATAACAGTCTGAGCCCAACTTAGTTATGTCATTATTAATATCATAATATAACCAGGCATTCACAGGATTTTGTTGCTGACATTAAAGCGTGAATGTATTCGTCAAAATTATTTATTGTACTAGGAGCTACCATATTTTAATCCTAGTGAACCAATTCAATCAAATTTTCATTAATTGTTAAATTAAACCTCTCTTATGATGTCCCTAAGTGATTCATATCTAATCAAAGCATTGTGTTCCTTTGATTTGGCCTTGGCCATACCCTTTTCCCCATGAAACATCTAACCTAGTACACTTCGTACAGTATAGGTTCAATTGGATTTAAGGTTTTCAACTGATCTACGCAACATACATTATGATTTACTTAGTATTTTTAGAGATCAATTACAAGATTTAGGTTCAAATTAGCTCCACAGGATGAACAACTTATCAATTAGAACTATGAATGATCCTAGTCAACACTAAAAGGGTTAGTTTACTCTCGAGTCACTTTCAATATTCAATTTAATTAATCTTAGTGGACCCCAACTCATGATAGGATGTCCATTGGTAGAATATATACAAGTATGATGATTTTTTTATTAACTAGACTTCTAATTAACTAAATTAGTTATGGATCTTTCTTAGGAATATACTGGCATGACCAAATTTTTGTTAACTAATTTCAACTATAGGTTTGATTGTACTTAGCAAATGATGTAACAAAGATTAATAAATGGATATACAAATTTATTTTTTAGTTTAATATATCAAATTTATTTGTTTAATAAACCTCTTAGACATTAACCTTTCCAAGGATGTTAGGAATCTAGCAATAGTTTATTTGACATGTTTCATGCCTTTCCATTGTAATTTAATTAGTCAAATTAATAAAGAAGCCCATTTAGAACTTTAGATTTGATGGGTTTAAGCCCATTTTTTATTCGATATAATAAAGGAAATTAACTACTTTAATTACTCAATGACTTGACAAAATTCAACATTTGGTTTAACCTCCAATTTGATCCAATTTGATCCAAAGGTTGAGAACCTAAGGCTAGATGTTAGCCTCTAAGTAGAGGGATAGTTAGAGTTAGTATCTTCCCAGCCTAACCAAGGATTTAGTAACTTAACTTTGGTTTAGCCAATGTTCTTTATGCACTTGTAAGAGAGAAAAGAATAGGTATGCTCCTATTTGACACATTATAATTTATAACAATTTTAATTATTCACATATTATAATCTTATTATAAGGGGAATGATACTTTCTAAAATTTGAACTCTTCTTAAAAAAACTTAGTTTTAGTGAACTTAAAATTTAATTTACGTTTAGAGATAAGAGCAATAGATATAATTTACTTTGTTTAAAAATACAAATTTTGACCTGCATTCCTAGGTATGTTTTTTGTAGTTTAATTTGAGTTTTTTTGAGTTAATATAATAAGAATTCCAAAATTCTCAGTGAAATCGATACTTAGGACTCCATTAGAGCCCTGTATTACTTTAGCAATACATATACTTATGTTAGCATCCTAATGAATACTTGAAATTGATAAATAATACCTTAAATTGCTAGGGGTGGTAGGTATAAGGATTTAAAAAAATATCAACTATCTTGAATTATATTATTGTTGTGGCTACCGCAACAACCAGACCGCAATCAGCAAGATCACCATCCAGTATGGCTGCTACTATAACTTTGCTACAGAGAGGGATGGAAATCCCCTGAGTATTCTACACTATGATCATGTAGACCCAATGCTGCCCATAATTATTGAAATAATAAGAGCTCGTCGTTTTGCATATTTTTACCTAAAGCTGCATACCTGATAGTTTTATAATCAACATTTACGAAGAGGGAATTGCATACCACCTCATATTGATCAACATGGCTTTGAGAGACATTTCTGCAAGATCTCACTTATAAGTGAATGTGCTACTAAGTTTGAAATAGAGTCACAAATTAAAGGACCAGGAGAATTTAAGGGTCCAGTCCAAATATCCCTCCATTGGGATCTGTTCTATAAGGAAATGAGGCTAACATTGTAAAGCATTTTATCACCAGAGTTGGTCAACGAATAATCTCCATTACACTAAAAAAATGTGACCGGAAAAGCATCCAGTTCATTACATACCCAAATAAGAATTTCAAGGATTGCGAACCCTAGACCTATCGTGACCCCCTAGTCACACGTACATCTGAGGTATGCTTGAAAAGATTCTCCTTGGAATATAAGGTGTTTACGGTATGCCCTGTACTGAAAGGGGATCGCTACATGATAGAATGCTTGGGAGATTGCTATGACATGTTTTGAATATAGACTTCATATGTAAACATCATATGTAATTTGACTTGATCAGATATCGTTAATGTTGCGGCTTTAATGTTAATGTAATGTCATACATCTTTGGTATTAGAACATTATCACTGATGTAGTGCATACATCCCTTTTGTGCAAAGAATGGAGTTGAGAATCCTTTTGCTAAATTTGGTTTTCCGACACTGACAATTTCTGGTGCAAGTCTAGAAAGGCCGAAGCAAATAACCATAAAGAAAATAAAATATGACATTAACTAAAAAGGGAAACAAAATCCTACTAAAAAACATAAAATCAACTCTCAACAGCTACACCAAATAAAAAGACAACTATGAGAAAATTTTAATTTCCTCTGAATGGCTTAAACCCAGAAAATAATATAAGACCTTTGAATCAACCCCGAATGACATCACCAACTAAAAAACAACTATGGGCAAGGTGTAATTTTTCATAGGTGGCCTATACCCATCAAACTTTAAGAATTCTTAACAATGCTTAAACAAACGATCCATGTGTGACTTTCGCACACAACTTCTTCTATTAGTAGGATCTACAGCCTTCCTGACACAGAATCACGGTTTTTCATTAGCTTACATGTTGTCCTCTTAGTTAGTATATATGTCCATCGGCATTGCTCCCAAACGATACAGGGACATGAAAATCGACATCTTTTGGAATAGGTATAGGATCCCCTTTAATGAAATATGACATCCATTCTCCCTTATGCTAGTGGATGTAATACCCTCCTAACATAGAATCACGGCTTTCCTCTAGCTTACATGTTCTCCTATTACTTAGGATGTAAGTTCGTTAGCATTCCTTTCAAATGAGACAGAGACATCACAATCAATATCTTTTGGAATTGGTACAAGACCTCCTTTGATGGAATGTGACATCTATTCTCCCTTCCCCTAGGGGATGCAAGACCCTCCTACCACAAAATCACAGCTTTCTTATAAATTACCTGTTCTCCTCTTAGTTAAGGTGTAAGTTCATTGACATTCCTTTTTAATGAGCAAAAAGACATGACATTGACATTTTATGGCTGCTTGGACCATTTTATGGATCCCAACACCTCTTTCGCCAACATGTTTGGAAAGCAGATATAAGACCCTCTTGACACGAAAAAATGACATTCCCTTTTTTGAGCTATCTAATCCTATTGATCAAATATTTTCACAGGAATATCTAACAACAAACTACAACATATATTATCCTTTTTCAGAACATTTCTTACTATCAAAGTGCTTCGTGACTTGACTTCCAATTCAGTCAACACCAATATATGTAGCAAACTGATATGGTACACCACACATATTGAGTGTCTATTTGTTGTTCTCACCTTTGTAAGGACTCACCCCACTTACTTGGACATAACTCTAAACCAAAATTGTGCCTTTCTTAGGCCTCACTAGTGTAAGCCCAAACTCCCAACCCTTGGTTAAGTGGGTTTAGATTTTTGACCATGTGAGGAACCCAAATTGACCACAATGGGCAAGACTTGTCCTAGCTCACCAAAATCAACCCAGAACCCTAGGGACTTACCTATGGAACCTAGGAACCGCTTTGACCATAAAATCTACCAAAGGAGAGAGGCATACCTAAATTGATCCCTAGCCTCACCAAAAGGTCTCCCTAACTCTACCAAACCCTAACAATCACCTTAAACCTTAATGTGGCCATTTGACACCAAAATTTGATGGCATCTTTGGATGTTGAAGATCAATTGGGCCTTCCTCAGTTTTGGCCAAATTTAGACTTATTTTCCACATCCCCATCAAATTGAGCCTCACCCAACATGGTAATGACACCACATCGTGTGGTGAATGGGGTCAACCCCCATAATTCACTTAATTAATTAATTAATTAATTAATTAGGTGGATTGTTTAAAAATTTCATCAAGGTATAGGCTAACATGAAACCCAACTCATCTAGCCTAAATACAATACCCTAAGACAAAACCAAACCCGAACTCATGGCCCATGGCCCATCCTCAATGGGGCACCCATGACCCAATGCCCACCTAGCATAATATATGGGTGACACACCAAGCTAAACGAGAAAAATTTTTACCCTATATTGGTGAGCTTGGCACTATTCATCATGGCTCATCATGAGAAGGGACACATGTCCCCACACATTTCTCTTAGCCCAATTCTACTTGGATCAAACCTTGATGGGTCAAACCATATTAAGTTTTGTCTATGTTATCCACCTAAAATCCCTCTGACCATCTCAAAGCTTCCTTATATGCCTCCCCCATCTCCATTCTCATCACCATGATCAAGCTACCATGGAAACTTGAAGAGTTTCCCTCCACTACCCAAAATCTTCTAAAATTTGTCTATGAACTCTTTGAGGAGCCGCCTAAGCATTCCCAATCACAAACAAGCTCTCCCATGCCTACTTAAGGAAGGAACCTGTGAGCCTTTATTCACCATCAAACTCCTTATTTAACCTCATAAACCACTACCTCTCAATAGAGAAAATGTCCCCTTTGACATCAGCAATCAATCCTCCATCTCCTCAAGCCACCACCACCACCAGCAAAACCCTATTTTTTCTGCCCTAATCTAGTACAATTTTTGGCCTTGACATAAGCCCTTTCATAACTCAAATTTAAACCTCTCAAAAGCTTCCCTGAGCCTCAAGACGATCTCCCGACTCCCCAATTAAAATTAGGGCTTCTGAGCTCTCCAACATATCGCAACACCAACCCGAGCCACCATTTGGTCTAGCTTATAACTAGGACCATTTTCAATTCAAATTGAAGCAAGAAAGATGTTTGTGACATCAAGACGAAGCTCTCTATCAAGCCCGATCGAGGTCACATCACTTGGGACAGGGTATGGATCAAAATCCCTAAAATTAGCCTCAAGTTTGGACTTTTGTGAAAGAAATGAACACTAAGATCTTATTGAACCTTATAAATATGTTTGTTTAGCTTAGATGAAGCTATAAGAACAAAAATCGAGTGATTTGGTTAAGAATCAAGAGAGATCTTAGGGTTTGATCATGGATGATTCTTTGTTCTTCCTCCCATGAGGATGATGAATCGATGTTGTGAATTTTCATGTATTAGAAATGGATGAACGGGGGGGAGGAGAACATCGAACCACAAGCCACCTCAGCGACCGCGTGGAAAGCGCATCCAACCGGCGGAAGACGTGTGGACTTTAGGAGCATACAAGGGGTGACGCGGCACAACGTGAATAAGTAGGAAAATCTAATTTTTTTTATTTAAATAAATCTAAAAAAATAAATAAAACTTTAAAAATTCATAACTTAGTATAGAAAAATTACAAAAATAAATTAAAAGCACACATGAACTCAGTAAACATAGGGGAAATAATTAAAAAATTAAAATTAATTAACTTATAAATTAAATACTCATAGTGTATTTTAATTATTAAATATTAATTATAAGAAGGAAAAATCTAAAATTTGGAGGGGAACTTCCCTCCAATCTTGGAAACATCCTTTGATTTTTCCATTTTCATAGGGGGTCCCTAACTTGAGAATGACAAACTTTCTATCAAAATAGCAATTTTTTTTGAAAAATAATTACAAAAATTGAAATAAAAAATCATAAATTTCAAAATAAAAATAGAAATTACTGAGGAAGCTTATGGTAATGAAATCAATCCCAAAAATAATGATTTCCACTTTTGAAAACTCTAAAATGAAAAATTATAAAATTAAGTGTAAAATAGTAAAATTAAAATTTTACACATTAGCCCAAAATTGTTCCCAAATATTAAACCAACCTTAAAGCTTTGTTTCCAAGGGCGTTACCCTTATAGTTACTCTTCTAACCATGAAATTACCTTTAGTAACCCTGGCTTAACCCAAGTTAAGCCTAACTCTAGTTCAGGTGTAACTTGACTTAGCTTAATTCAGTGAACCCATAATTGGACCCAATCCAATTAGGGTTAAGTCTGCACCACAATCAAGCTTGACATGGCTCATGATCAGCTTGGGTTTATCCTTGGGCCTGCCTCATAGTAGACCCAAGGATAGAACTATAGTACTCCTTGGGTATAATTTTCATGGAACCCATGATAATTTTTATTTNGTATGCAAAAGTAAGGATGAGTCGGCACTCGAGTTTGGTATTTGGTGGTCAGGTGGGTCACTACATGTGTATCAGTTGATCATAGAAATTACAGTGAAATGTTGAAATGATAGTAGTTGGTCACATAGGTCGTAGTGAGAAGCTACAGCAGTAACTGGTCAAATAGGTTATAGTGAGGCACCGACAATCTTTTCTCTTGGGTATACTATTACACTAGCGAAATCAATTGTCTGTATACAGCATAAAGAGAAAAGATGGTTGTAAATAGTTATCATCGAAAATTATCACTTGATATTTGATATGATATTATTAGTTTACTCATATTTTGTGATACATAAATATATCATATTTACAATAAGGTGGATTGTTATACCGTATTCAAAGTGCATCACTACGCCATATTCAAGGTACATAATTATACCGTGTTCGGTGTAATTCATTACATTGTGTTTGGGGTAATTCGTTGCACTGTGTTCGGGTACTAGTCCACATCACATTCGGGATACTTCATTACATCATATGTTTCACAGATCTCACAGAGTAGGGTCGCGGGGTGGCGGTCGCTGGTGTCTGGAGGTGATCACTAGCAGTTAGTGGTTGCAACCGACAGTTGAGAAACGGCGGTTGATGGCGGTTGGTAGCTGTAGAGGCTGAAAGTTATCGTTGATCTTCAGTCCAAAACGACTGTAGAATTTGACTTCTTCCTCTTCCCCCTCAAATGAAAAAGGGGGTCAATTTATATGTCGTAAGGGAGGGGCATTTTTGTCAATCAGCCAATAATTGTTCCACCCACCTGATTGAAAGTCTCACATTGATTCTTCTTGATCATATATAATATTTTCTTTTAATGATTTGAAGGCCTTAATAATGTCAGAATCCTGTGAACTTCGGCTCGTTGAATTTCTCTTATCTAGACGCTCAATTTCGCTATAGGTACGTCAAATATAAAGTTTATTTGACCCTACAACTAACTACCCCAACCCTCCAAATGTGGTTCAATTGCTTTATCCATACTTGATTGGACCCAAATTAGACCAATTTTGGTATCATTGGGATCGTCTCGCCGAGCTACTCAGTTTAATAGTAAGTTTGTTGAAATTAGATTCTTGATGATTTTTAATTTAAATCAAAACTTTNAAACTTTAATTTTTACAGTCAAAACACTCGATTCTTTCTTATCACATCAAAAACAATGCTAATACAATATTTAATATTGAAATTTTCCTTCGAATACGTAAGTAAACATGCTTTGCCTATAAATACGAAATTTTAAATATGAGATACCTAAATTCATAAGAATTAGGTGCTACGTATATATTTTAAAACAAACAAAATTACTCNTTGGTATCTCAAACCAAAACTTTAATTTTTACAGTCAAAACACTCGGTTCTTTCTTATCACATCAAAAACAACACTAATACAATATTTAATATTGAAATCCTCCTTTGAATACGTAAGTAAACATGCTTTGCCTATAAATACGAAAGTTTAAATATGAGATACCTAAATTCATAAGAATTAGGTGCTACGTATATATTTTAAAACAAACAAAATTACTCTTTTCATTTCTTTTGTGCAAGGATGAGGCTTCTTTTTTTCTTTTTTTCCAAACTTTTAATCGAAAAAAAATTAGTTCTCTTGTTAATTTTGATTCTCTACATTAAATGATTGGTTTTCATCCCCATAATTTCATTACATTCTATATTTTTTGGGGGGTCCATCTAATTGCATGCAATATGATTATATAATTTCATATTTATCTGAATTATTTATTTTTTAAGCATNGGAAAAAAAATTAGTTCTCTTGTTAATTTTGATTCTCTACATTAAATGATTGGTTTTCATTCCCATAATTTCATTACATTCTATATTTTTTTGTTTGGGGTCCATCTAATTGCATGCAATATGATTATATAATTTCATATTTATCTGAATTATTTATTTTTTAAGCATTGCAAATGTGTGCCACACGCTTAGCCAAAAAAAAAAAAAAGCCATCTTTTTTCTAGAAAAAAAAGCTCGCTTTTTTTCTTTTTGGGTGGTGGGGCAAGTAGTGGCTGCTCTTTATTTGCCAAAGTGTGTGATGATTATTAAAAATTGTATTTTTCAAGCCTAACTTTTCTTAACACATAATATTATATTATAATAAAGTGCGCTCATCCAGGAACTATTGGAAGGGATATGGTGCTCTCAGTCACATATTTATGTGAATATTATGTAATGAAGCTTTGATGTGAAGTATTATTCAGCATGATTGGAGTATAGTTTGTGGATGAGGCATTTTAATTAGTCGAGAGCATTGGCTAAAAGTTTCTGGCAGGCCAATGAAATTCTGTGCATTTAGTACCATGCGAAAGTTGCAATGAGTCACCACTAGAGTTTGGCATTTTGTGGCCAGGTGGGACTAAACGTCGCGGCCAGTTTATATATATATTTATATATATTTGTGTGGGCATTATATATTCCTTTATGCGTAAATATTTATATGGGTATGTGTATGTATATATATATATATATATATATATATATATATATATATATATATATATATATATATATATATATATATATATATATACACACACACATACACATTACACATATA
>JXCR01143644.1:0-29804 GCA_002079205.1 Phalaenopsis hybrid cultivar
TAACTCTCATTATTAATTCTCCTTTTTTTACATCTATTACAGCTCTTCCTGTTGTAAGAAATGGTCTCCCTAAGATAATAGTAATCTCTTTATCTTCCTCCATATCCAATTTTATAAAGTCTATATGGAAAATAAATTTGTCCACTTTTACTAGTACATTCTCTATACTATAACTCCTTTTGGATAAGTTATTGATCGGTCAGCTAACTGAAGAGTTACAGTAGTAGGGGAAATTTCACAAATCTAAACGTTTAAAAATTAATAAGGGCATAAGATTGATACTCGCTTCTAAATCACATAAAGATTTTTCATAAAACTTTTCATCAATTGCACAAGGAATAGTAAAACTACCAGGATCTTTTAATTTTTCAGAAAGTTTTTTCTGAATAATAGCACTACACTCTTCACTGAGTGCAACAATCTCATGATCTGTAAAATTCATTTTCTTATTTAGTACATCTTTCATAAATTTCACATAACTTGGCGTTTGTTCCAAAGCTTCAACAAAAAGAATATTTATTGTTAACTTCTTAAGGATTTTTAAAAATTTTGTAAATTTTTTATCTTTATTCTTCTGCTTCAGTCTTTGAGGAAACGGAGGTAATGGTTTTTCTAAAGCAACCTGTGTTTATTCATTTTCCTGTTGATCATTTTCCATTTCTTCCTTCTCTTCATCAACTTCTGTTTTTCTTTGGATTCTTATTTCAATTTCTTGTCCACGTCGTAATTGAATAGCTTTAATTTGCTCTTTATTTTGATCTTTTGGATTAACTTCTACAATACTCGGAAGAATTCCAGAAGTTCTGTTAATAAGTGCAGTAGCAATATGTCCTAATTGATTTTCAATATTTCTAATAGCATCCCCTTGATTCTGTATTTAATTTCCCATATTCAACATCACTTCTTCCATCATCAACTTCTTTTCCTTAACTTGTGGGTTAGGGTTGGAGTAAAATCCTTGAGGATAATAAGGTCAAAAATTAGGATTTCCTTGATTGTTCAGATTTACAAATGGATTCACCAAATTATTATAATTATTCCAACTAAAATTAAAGTGATTTTTCCATCCAGTGTTAAAATAGTTAGAATAGGGATTGCTATTTTGATTATTTATAGTGTTTAAGGTTTCATGAGATGGTTGAGTATTAATAATCTATCATAGTGAATTTTCCTCTAAAACTGGGGGTATTTGAGAATAATTCACTCATATTTAATCAATCTTTTTAGAAATAGCAGCAATTTGAGATGTCAAAATAGACATTGCATTAGAATCATGAATACTAGCTACTCTCTTAGAATTTACCCTTTCAGAGGGCCATTGAAAATTGTTAGTAGTCATTTTTTCAATTAAAGAATATGCTTTATCAAAAGGTTTTGACATTAATGATCCGCCCACAACAACATCTATAATAGATCTTATTGATCCTACTAATCCATTGTAAAAGGTTTGAATTATTAACCAATTTGGCAAAGCATGGTGCAGACATTTTCTAAGAAGATCCTTAAATCTTTCCCAGACTTCATATATTGATTCCCCTTCAAACTGACAAAAAAGATGTAATATCATTTCTAGGCTTAGCAGTTTTCAAGGGAGAAAAATATTTAGCCAAGAATTTTTGTGATAGTTCTCCCCAAGTTCTAATAGATCCAGGTGCTAATGAGATTAACCAAGCCTTGGCTTTATCGCTTAATGAAAAAGGAAAAAATCTAAGCCTACTAACATCATTAGACATTCTGTCATATTTAAATGTAGCACAAATTTTAAGAAAACTAGTAAGATGTAAGTTAGGATCTTCAGTAGGTGATCCTCCAAACTGATTATTTTGTACCATTGAATAATAGCAGGTTTAAGCTTAAATGAATTAGCAGCAACATCAAGATTTTGAATAGTTAAATGAAGTTCATATGTTGTCGGATTTACATAATCTTTTAAAGGTCTTTGTCGATTTTTATTTATTGGATTTTCAATATTATTTGCCATTTTTTTTCAAATTCTTAATTTATCTTTTTTGTTTTCGAATCTTTCTAATATAACGTTCTAATTCTGAATCGTAAGGTACTAAACCTTCAGATCCAATATTTCGCATAAACAAATAAAGTAAGCAAAGTAAAATTCTTTAAAAATAAACTCTTAAATAAATTTCTTTTTTTGTGTTTTTATATATTTGTATATATATATTATCTAAATTTCCTAATTTATCAAAACTATTTAATTTAATTAAATTTAACCACTACCTTCCCCGACAACGACGCGAAAAACTTGATCCTTATATGAAAAGTAAGTTGTGTAAAATATATATAATTATAGGCAATTAATAATGGGATTTGATGCAAGTATATGTATCGTTATCTAATAATAATGGACTTTCTATTTAACCCCTAAATATCGATCTCACGGGGAAGGTGTAAGTTAGCAATGATAAATTTTATCAAAAAATTTATAGAAAATCAAACGGAACCACTGTCACTAATTTAGAATGTTGAGATATTAATAAAACTAAATTACTTAACTATTAGCAAAATGAAAATACAAATTTTGAATAGTAACTACTAATCTACTAATTATGTTTATGTAATAAAGATTTCTTATGTGAAAAATCATCCTTCCCACTACAATGAAATTCTGGTGAAATATGATGAGATAAATGTTTATAATATACATTGTGCCAAATATAAGCAATTTTAATTTTCTTCCCTGATACACTTAATAGAAAATCATTGGTTAATCTTAGGTTTAGTCTTTAAATCCGTGGCTAGGCTAGGAGGATACCAACTCCCACTCCATAACTCCCACTTCCATTCACCTGAAGGCTAACTCTCGCTTTAGTTTTTAAACACTAAGCCCAAATTGAAGATTTTAGTCTGTCACCCTAAAGATTCTCCAATTCTACACCCAAAAAAGAATATTTCACTATTTATTTGCACTTAATTTCTTGAACGAATTTCTCCTTCATGAAATCAAATGTGACCCTCACTCTGTTGTAGAACTCATACTCCCTTTTCCGGATCATATGTTTCACAACATATTTTAACAAATCAATTGGCCAGATTGAAAAGAAAATTAAGTATGGAGTTGAAAAATCATTACAATTTATTTTATATTTTAATTATGGCACATTCATTTTATCTTTTCATTTCACCATATCTTGGAGTAGGGGGAAAGATAGAGGGAACTACTCAGACTTCCTGAGAAAGATATGACAAAACACAAATTTCATATATAAAAGAAAGTTCATACAACACTAAATAAATAAACAAACTTATCTGGAACTCTTTTTCAAAGCAAATCCTTTGTAGCCTTTCTTTAGAAATGCAGGAAGAAGAACTCCTCATTTTTCTCCTTCTCCAACACTCTTACAGAAAGTTTACACTAAATCTCACCACAAAAACTCTAAACTATGAAAGCAAAATTACTAATTGACTCCAATATGGTTGTGGAATGAAGATGGATTAAGAAAATGTGGTGTGGTGGAACATTGTAGAGCGAAAAATGAACTTAGAGGAGCCTGTTTTCTGATGAAATTTGGCCCCAAATAAAGCCCAAGGTCGGCTCTCCAAGAGGTGCCTCAAAAAACTCTTCAAAAATTGTCCAAATACCTTAAACCTTCTAGAAACGGGGTCTGAACTGCCTTTGGCGCCTTCGGTACTAATCTGGCACCGAGTAAAATTTCTCCAGCTATCGGTTGTTCTGCACCTTCGGCACTGACCTTGGCACTGCCAGCGCTGAGTCTTTTCTCAAAAATGTCATTTTGACTCCAAATTTCATCCTTTTTGCTTCCTTTTTGCTTTAAGCCCGTAAAAATCAATAACCTGCAAGAAAATATCAAAATACATTCCATTAAAGTGTAATATCACCAAAAACAAGTATAAAATATGGATCTAAAAATGCATATATTTTCGGTGTTCAGGTACCCACACTTTCTTTCTCAATGTTGATGTTTTGAAACAGGATGTCTCGTTAGCGACAACAGCGCGCTGAAAGAAAGTATGCTCTCTAGTGTGTGGACCAGATACAATAGTGAATTGTCTCTTTCTATTATTCATCCTTGTGGGTTCTTCATAAATGGCGGTGGGTGGTACTCTCGAACCCGGATGAGACTTAAGTGATTTGCGCTCTATGGGTCTCGCGACAAGAGTAGAAGGTTGTGTGACAGAGATAACGATATTACCGCGAACTCCAAGAGGAGGCTTGGCAAAAATACAGGATGTTGGTGCTTTTATCAACCTCTGAAATTGTTTAACGAATTCATCTTTATTTAAAATCTTAGTTTTCATTTATGGCAACACGACACACCCCATTATTTCTAATAGCTCAGCGACAAAACAATATTATTTCTCAGCTAACTTCTCAATAATAGAACAGACTCATGTGAGGGTTCCATGTTTCCCCTTTTCCTCACCATGATCATGAAGTGACAGTAATGCGTCAGCAATCTTATAGATGCTTTCTTCTCTAATAGTAGCATACAATGAGTGAAATTAGCTCCCTCTGAGGAGAGGTGAGGACTCAGGCACTTCAGTTTTGTCTAGCTAAAGAGTTGCCTCAACGAGGGTCAATTTTGCAGCCTTGGTCCTTATGGGTTTCAAAATCTTGTGTCTACAGTTCCTCTTTTACAACTTAGTCAATGACACAATCGTTAAATTAGAACCAACCTCGAATACTAATGACAGAGGGGCAAACAAATCAACTGAATCTTATTCATGCAGAATCTCCTTTTCTTTAGTAGCAGCACAGTCAACGACGTGATGATTAATCTAGTGTCAGTAATAGTGAAGATTCTCTTCTTCACAGGAATGACATAGTTGACAGGTATGGGAGGGATGGACTTAACAGTAAGCTCATTGATCTTGGACTCTTAAATAGCAAGAAACTCATGCCTGCAGTTAAGGTCATACTCGACTGCGTGCTCGGCTACCTCCGATGGTGTAGTTTTCATAATAATGTAGGGTGCTTTCCCAAGTATGACTTCGACTTCATCAAAGCCATTTCCAAACTAGATCATTGCTCCCTGGTGAAGCGTAGCTTTATCGTGAGGAAGGTTGAGCCCTCCGTCGAACGAGAAAATTAGCTTTAGTGATGACATTGCAGCTATCATTTGGAAATTTTTTAGCTTTAGTAATGGCCTATTCTTTGTAATTCTAGTATAAATACGAAAATTAACAAAATTTGTCTTGTGAACCAGGCAATTTCTTATTTGAAATTTTATTTATGTGCTTTTTTTGGTTTTTTTTTCTTTTATTTTGTCTGGAATTTAATGAGAGTAAAGATTTGGTTCAACTTGCTAATAGCAAGTCAAACTCGAGAAACACAGAGTAAAAGTGAAATTTAGGTACTAGTCTGGGACTGACTTCACAACGTACTTTGCTTGAGTGAAGCTTGTTCACCAACACACCTATAGGTGGCGCACACCACACTAAACACTAGAGATTCATGAACCCCTCTGTTTAAGGATGGTTAAACGGATGGTGCTGGAATCTAAGAAAAGTGAATGTGCTTTCTCAAGAAAGACATGAGCGAAGCATGCCAACGAAAGAATAGTAATCCGGACAATGATGGATATAAACACAATATTGATGTCTGAAGATAAGACCTCCTGATCACAATGGAGAGAGAAACTAGTACCCAGCAGAGTCGCCAAAAATTGTTGGTCGCCAAATTGGAAATTTTCAATTGCTATGAAAATGATTTAATTTAATATAAGTATAATTTTGATTTTAAAAATAGTATTTTGATTTTGAAAAATATGAGACGGAATTGATCTCATATATTCAATAGATTAGACAATCGAGTGCAACACTACAAGTAATATACTGTCCCGGGAGATAGGCATACTACTTGACGGTGGGCTCGATTATTTAAACTACGTAATTTATGACATCCATTTAGTCTACGAACAATTTATCTTGACCGACAAGTTCCCTATCTAATATAAAGATTAGATAGGGCTTATTTTATCTAGGTTCTAAGTTCTTCATAAGGGCAAGCCATTATAGTAATTATATCATAAATGACCAAAGTGACCTAAGAAAACTCTTGATGATTATCAGAGATATTTGTCTTCAAGAATTCAACATTTAGGGTTTCATCGTCAGACGTGGAAAAGTTAAGTGGAAAAAGACCAAATAGAAACAACTAATTTTATAATCAAAGGAGTGAAAGGTAGGGGACATCATAGATCGTGAGGTAAGCCTTGACAACTTCCCAAACTAACCCAACCAATTTTTATAATTTAAAGCTTACATTTACATGATTCTGATCATGCAAATAGCCTAGAAATATAGAAGGGTTAATGACATACCAAATGACAACCTCAAAGCCTAAAAAGAGTTACAATTTATGCTACACAATATGATTGTACAGGAGCCTAAATATAAATTAAGGATTTACGTTGTGCAAGATAAACTACCTCAAAATCCTATGACTTGTTGTTTAATTCTAAGGAATAGTTTAGCTGAAGTAGCTCCATCTGTAGCTTGATCCAAGCTCCTTGATGATGGTGGCTCCAAATTTAGATTTTTATGTATTATGTTTTTGTTTTGATTACTCTTGAATTATTTAATATTATTTTCATTAAAATTAAAGGGGATGTGTCTTGTTCATATATTATAGGGATCCATCCTGGACAACCAAACTACTACTTTCTTTCCTAAAGGTCTGACAAGTAAAGACATGCATATAAATAAAGTATGCTGTAAAGGAACACAATAAAGAGGTACTGTAAAAAGGACGATAAAACATAAAATTGAGTACCCGGGCCTCTGCTACCACTACAAGAAGGGTTAGTTCAACATAAAATAATAATGTGCAAGGAATTGTAAGAAATATGGTGTAAGGAAACAAAACACGTTGTAAGAAAGTACAGACAAGAAAAATAAAATATGTTGCAGGAAAACATTGATGAACAAAACACGATGTCACATGTAAGAGATCGGAGCTGAGTGTAAGAATTTGGTAAAGGTGAGGGCTTAGAGCTGGGTTGTTTGCTTCATAATCTTAACCTTGGATAATAGATACCAGCCAAGCAATCCATGGAGGGCAGTTTCTAGTTTTGATCAAAGTGGCTAACTAGCAGACTTTTATAGGATTTCAAAATATCTTTAACTTTTCATGCATATAGAGCTTACTATCAGTCAAAAGTAGCAGTTTCACAGGGAAATATATTTTTATTACGTTATACACATATATATGTAAATGTTTTGATAAAACTAGATATTCCACAAGTTAATCACCCAGGTCGGGATAAAACTACCTGCATCCAAAGAGAACTAGAGGCAACATTTTTTCCAAAAGTTGGGGAATAGTACCATCTGTCCCCTCCTCTCCCCAAAGGTTGTTAAGATAGAAGATACTATTCTAATGTCCAACTCTTATAACACACATAAGCATTATCATCATAGCCATCACCACCTTGACCTCTGATTTACAAAAGCTTGATGATCCATATGTGACATAAATAAATATCCCCATTTTCTCACGAGGATTTGAATACCTTATCCAANAAATTATGTTTTACTTTTTAAAAATTTTAATAGATTTTAAGGAGTAAATAAATAGAAAATACATTTTATTTTCAAAAATTCATTTTTCTATTTTTCATAAGTCTNGAATTATGTTTTAATTTTTAAAATTTTTAATTGATTTTAAGGAGTAAATAAATAGAAAATACATTTTATTTTCAAAAATTCATTTTTCTATTTTTCATAAGTCTCCCAAACTTCACAGAAACTAGAGAAATTATTTTTATAATTTTTATAAATATTTTATTCAAAAATAAGGAAAAATAGATTTAAATACTAAAAATATATTTTTACATCTTTAAAAAATTATAAAAATACCTTTTAATTTGTTTTTGTAGTTAGGGAATAATTTATGGTGTTTTGAAGTATATTTATATTTTGCAATTTTTTATTATTTTTAAATTGAAAAATAGATCAAAAATAATTTTTTTCTTATTTTGACTTCAATTTTATTTTTCCTAAGTTCGTCTAGTCTTAAGGAACAATCCAAACTAATTTTCTTAATTTTAGATATTTAATTTGTTTTGTATAATTAATTTATGCAAAAAATCATATTTACTTAGAAAATGCCTTTTTATATTAAAAATAAGTTTTTTTTTTACTTTCAAATTTTAATAAAGACTTGACAAAGCCATTTGCTTCACTTTGGGATATTTTGGGGATTTTTGGAATTATTTTATATCTTTCTAAGTTTTTATTAATTTTTATTAATTATTAAATATNGTTTTTACTTTTAAATTTTAATAAAGACTTGACAAGGCCATTTGCTTCACTTTGAAATATTTTGGGGATTTTTGGAATTATTTTATATCTTTCTAAGTTTTTATTAATTTTTATTAATTATTAAATATAAAAATCCATCTTAACTTCTTAAATTTTATTTTTATTTTTCCTAAGGTCCTCTGAGGTTCCCCATGTCTTTAAGAATAAACACTAAATAATTTCATTTAAGGTGGATAATGATTTATTTAAATATAATTATTTTACTCTTTGTGATATTTAATTAATTTAAAATAAAATAATTAATAATTTTTTTAATTATATGTTCAATAAATTCTCTTTTGTTCAATGAGCGTAGAGTTGTTTTTATTTTATTTTTTTGGTTTTTTTTACAAAAAGATATGAATTTTTTAAGTTAAACATCATTNATTTTTTTTAATTTTAGGTTCAATAAATTCTCTTTTGTTCAATGAGCATAGAGTTGTTTTTATTTTATTTTTTTGGTTTTTTTTACAAAAAGATATGAATTTTTTAAGTTAAACATCATTTTCTATATTTAAATAATTCCAAAATACTTTATTTTCCTACTTATTAAACTCAACGCCACTTCAAACCTTGGACTTGTCGAAGACCACGCGTCGCGCTGTGATTGGTTGTGTTTTCCATGTCGGCTACCATCCGTGCTCGTGGTTTGCATGTACATCACCCATTTTTCTTCATCTCGACAGCTCATTCGATACACGCGTGAATGGATGATGTCTGTTTATCGTCCCCGACCGCCCTAACCTGAGAACCGTCCAACTTCTAACCCTAAGATCTCGCTCGATACTAAAAAAAATTACATGGGGTTTGTTCCTACATCTTTATCTAAGTGAGGTGAACTTATTTTTACGGTTTAATACGTATGAAATACACGTTTTCTTCACAAAGGTCCAAACTGAGCCAAAATTTAGGGATTTTGGGTTATACCCTTGCCTAAGAGGTGAGGCCTCGATTGAGTTGGTTGGAGACAATCACCTTGACCTCATGAACCTCCTCAAAGTGTCACTTTATGTTCTAGTCCAAAGAGTGACATGGGCTTGGACTTGGACCAGGTTAGAGTGCTCGGGAGATGGGGGTTTTGATTGGGAAAGTTTCCTTATACTCTGGTGAAGCTTTCAGGCAAGTTAATTTAGAGTTTTTGTTAACTTTAGATGGTGGCCGTGAAGAGCTAAAAATTAGGGCAAAACAGTGGGGAGGAAGGGATAAAAGTGATTGGAATGGGCTTACGAATGATGCAATTGAATTTTGGAGTGATTTTGGAAGCATTTCGCCAAGGTTTTTGCAACAANATGGTTCACATATACATCACCCATTTTTCTTCATCTCGACAGCTCATTCGATACACACGTGAATGGTTGATGTCTGTTTATCGTCCCCGATCGCCCTAACCTGAGAACCGTCCAACTTCTAACCCTAAGATCTCGCTCGATACTAAACAAAATTACATGGGGTTTGTTCCTACATCTTTATCTAAGTGAGGTGAACTTATTTTTACGATTTAATACGTATGAAATACACATTCTCTTCACAAAGGTCCAAACTGAGCCAAAATTTAGGGATTTTGGGTTATACCCTTGCCTAAGAGGTGAGGCCTCGATTGAGTTGGTTGGAGACAATCACCTTGACCTCATGAACCTCCTCAAAGTGTCACTTTATGTTCTAGTCCAAAGAGTGACATGGGCTTGGTCTTGGACCAGGTTAGAGTGCTTGGGAGATGGGGGTTTTGATTGGGAAAGTTTCCTTATACTCTGGTGAAGCTTTCAGGCAAGTTAATTTAGAGTTTTTGTTAACTTTAGATGGTGGCCGTGAAGAGCTAAAAATTAGGGCAAAACAGTGGGGAGGAAGGGATAAAAGTGATTGGAATGGGCTTACGAATGATGCAATTGAATTTTGGAGTGATTTTGGAAGCATTTCGCCAAGGTTTTTGCAACAACCTTTCTTGGACGAGAGGTGGTGTCCCATTTATAGAGAGGAAAGGAGGGTGGTTCCATTAGCCAAGACAATGGGTGCAAAGGGCTGCTTAAGTGGAGGGAAGGAGAGGAGCATTGGCCAACTAGAGTGAGCCACCTTGGATGGGCTTATTGTTGACCCCTCGAGTTTGGGTTTTTTGGCAACCAAGGCTGTTGGTCGGCCAAGGAAAGGTCACCATCTAGTTCAGGGAGGCCAGGGCTTGATATTGCTTAAGTCAATTGTGGCTTGCTATATGTAAAGGCATCAAATTAAAGTGGAATGGTGTTAAGCCAATTTTGGGGAGACTTGGGTCAAGTCATGCATTTGGGTTGGGTTCACTAACTAAGGTGGCATGGGCTGAAAAGTGGTCACTTTGATTAGTGTGGTCAAGTCCCCATCCAAGTGTATTAGGGTTAATTATGGGTTTGGGTGAATCATGAGAAGGGTTAATCACTTTTAAGGGAATCATTAAAGGGCCTCCTCCTTTTGTCATTTAAAGCATGGTGACATGGCATGGCTCTCATGGCTTGCATGTGGCTTGGAGGTAGCTTCATGGCTTGCCTTTAGCTTGGCTAATTTACATGAGAAAGGTTTTTTGAAATTTTTGGTATTTTTGAGAGGGTTTGTCATGAGGCTTATTTTAGAAAAAAATTCAATCATGAAGCTTAGAACTTAGATTTGATTTTGATTAAATGGATGATGAGAAATTTTTGTCATGTGGGGCTTTGAACTTGAGCTTTTTGATTTTAGGCATGATGGGATAACCTTGGGCTTTTAGAACTTAGGCATGATGGGCTAACTTTGGGCTTTTAGAATAAGGCATGCAAAATTAATTTTGGATTTGGATTATGGGCTTTGGATTTTAGTTTGACGGCTTGATGATTTTTTTTTAAATTGGTCTTGAAGGATGGACTTAAGTTTGAGATTTGGTGGAATAAATTTGAATTTGGATTTTGGCATGAGTGTTCAAATTTGGTCAAAATTAGATTTAGGGTTAATTTGGGGGGGNTGGGGCACTTGGGTAAGTTAGGAAGGTCCAAAAGGTGATTTTGGTGAAAATTGAGTATTTTGTAACCTTTTGAAAAATTTTGGGGTCAACTAGAATTTTGGTCATTTTGGTCATTTTGGTGAATTTGGGGGAATTTGGACAAATTGGGTGGCTAGGATTGGTTTTGGTAGAGTTTTGAGTAAAATTGGGGATTTTGACAATTTTGGGTGCTTTTTGGAGAATTTGAGGGTATTTTGGTATTTTTGGGTTTTTTTTAATAATTTGGGTATTTTGGTAATTCGACCAACTTTGGTGGATTTGGGGAATTTTGAGTATATTGGATGATATGGTTATGTATACCATGAAAAGCCTCCCTGAAGTTACATGAACCTTATGAGAACTCATCTTGAGGTCCCTACATGTTGATCCTAACCATCCTAACCAAAAGTAAGGGCTTTGGGCCACCTGCATGAGTTTTCAAAAGAGTTAAGGAGTAGCTATGAGCTTTAAATGAAAGATAGGTAATTTTTGGTAAATGAATGGTTTTGGATGCGTGTCAGAATTTATGGTGAGTCCAATTGTGTGTATGTAAGACCAAGCTACCCAAGATTGCCCTAAGGCCTGACAATCTTATAGGTTCTCTTTTTTAGCTTCCTCGTGTTGGCCTCAGCTTTCCAAGTGCTAGAGGTTAAACACCATATATGTGAGACTCTAAGAAGAGCAAGGAAGTGGTTTAAGTTTCTAAATTGAGGTGGGTCCCATCACTAGGCTCTTAGGATAGTTAATAGGAAAGTCTTAAGACGGACCCTAAGTCCTAAGGAGAAAACTAAACTTCACAAAAAACGAGGTCAACAATGCCTTAACCAAATTAGGCTTATTCCTAATTAATCCCTTAAGCCCTACTTAAATTAGGCTTAACTACCTTTAAACTCTAATTAAGTCTAAACCATATTAGACTTAATTAATCTCTCAAGCCTTACTTAAATTAGGCTTAATTAACCTTAAACCATAATTAAATCTAATCCACATAAAACTTAATTAATCCCTTAAGCCTTACCTAAAGTAGGCTTAACTACCCATAAACCCTAATTAAGTCTAATCCATATTCGACTTAATTAATTTCTTAAGCCTTACTTAAATTAGACTTAAGTAATCTTAAACTCTAATTAAGTCTAATCCATGCTGGACTTAATTAATCCCTTAAGCCTTACTTAAATTTGGCTTAAAAAATCTTAAACTCTAATTAAATCTAATCCACATTAGACTTAATTAATTTCTTAAGCCTTACTAAAGTAGGCATAATTAATCTTAAGCCTTAATTAAGTCTAATCCATATTAGACTTAATTAATCTCTTAAGCTTTACTAAAATTAGGCTTGATTCACCATAAACCCTAATTAAGTTTAATTCACATTTAACTTAACTAATTTCTTAAGCCTTACCTAAATTAAGCATAATTAATCTTAAACCCTAATTAAGTGAATCCATATTGAACTTATTTAATCTCTTATGCCTTACTTAAATTAGGCTTAATTAACCTTAAACCCTAATTAAGTCTAATTCACATTAGACTTAATTATTCTCTTAAGCCTTACTTAACTTAGGCTTAATTAATCTTAAGCCCTAATTAAGTATAATCCATATTGGACTTAATTAATTTCTTAAGCCTTACTTAAATTAAGCTTAAATAAATTTAAACCCTAATAAGTCTAATCCACATTAGACTTAATTAATCACTTAAGCCTTACTTAAATTATGTTTAATTAACATTAAACTCTAGTTAAGTGTAACCCATATTAGACTTGATTAATCCCCTAAACCTTATTTAGGTTCAAACCAAAATTGAACCTAAGCCTAAGTCCAAACGAATTTGGACCCACCCTTGAGTTCAACCCAAATAGAACTCAAATGTTCAAGTCCAAGCCAACTTGGACTTAAACATCTAACCCTTAGGTTCAATCCAAATCTAGCCTAAGCCAACCTAAACCTTAGGTTCAACCGTTGAACCTAAGTGAACCTTAACCCTGAGGTTTAACCCAAGTGGAACCTAAGTCAAGCTAAACCCTTAGGTTCAACCCAAATCGGACCTAAGTCAATTTAAACCTTAGGTTCAACCCAAGTCAAACCCAAGTTAACTTAAACCTATCCTAATTAGGTTTAACCCAAATTAAGCTTAGTTAATTAACTAAGTCTTAGCCACATTAGGCTGTGAAACCATATCTTGATTAGGATTAACCCAAATTAAACCTAATTATTATGGTAAGTCTTAACCACAACAGACTTGGTTAAACTTAAGTCCTTAAGTCTAAAAACATATTAGATTTACTTAACTGCCAACCCTTAGGTTCAACTTAAATTGAATCTAAGTCTAAGTCAAAACTAAATTGGAATTAACTTTAACCCTTAGGTTCAACTTAAATTGAACCTAAGTCTAAGTCCCAACTAACATGGACTTAAATATCTAACACTTAGGTTCAACTTAAATTGAATCTAACTCAAAGCTCAAACTAGCTCGGACTTAAACTAACACTTAGGTTCAGCCTAAATTAAACTTAAGTCTAAGTCCAAACTAACTTGGACTTAAACATTTAATCCTTAGGTTCAGCCTAAATTGAACTTAAGAATAAGTTCAAGTCAACTTGAATTTGACTTTTGGCCCTTAGGTTCAAACTATATTGAACCTAATTATAAGTCTAAGATTCATTAATTAACCCTTTATGTTTGACTATTGATATTTATGTTCAAGATATTCTTGAGTTTTAACTGACCCATAATTTTGTTAAGGGGTTCTTTTTTGAATTTTGAAGGTTAAAAATTTCAAAGTGTTCATGAAGGGTGGATTGGAAACCTCCAAATCTTCTTAGGCTTAGTTAATGAATTTCAGCTTAATTATGCTCCCTAATTTATTAAGAAAAATATTAATGTATTTTATCTCCCAATTTAGCTTAATTTGGTTTGTTAGATTGCTATTAAGCATGACTTGGGTTAATTACAAAATTACCCTCTAATGTAAACCTTTGATGTTTGATTTGATAAGTTGATAGGATCAAACTAAAACTTAAGGTTATTAAATTCTATTTAAGATTCCTAAGATTGATGATTTCAATTTTAATTTCATGTTTGAGGACAAAGGGACTAATGTGTAACAATATTAAATTACAAACCTACTCTCCGAGGGCTTTATGTAATTTTCACTTTTCAGAAGTTGAAATCACTATTTTAATTGGCAAATTGAGTTATTTTAATTTTCAATTGAGTTAATATTTTTCTAAATCTTGCTTTAATTTTTAAGTTTATTTTCTAACTAATTGGTGTTTTTATTGGAAAACAAGGTTTTTATGTTTAGGGATGGTCTCTGTTCAAGAAAAAACCAAGAATTTCATTAACTTTTCCTTTAAATTNGATTTTAATTTTCAATTGAGTTTATATTTTTCTAAATCTTGCTTTAATTTTTAAGTTTATTTTCTAACTAATTGGTGAAGGTTTTTATGTTTAGGGATGGTCTCTGTTCAAGAAAAAACCAAGAATTTCATTAACTTTTCCTTTAAATTTAATTATTTATGATTTAATGGCAGATTAAGGGTTCTAATTAATTTTTAAAACTATCATAGGTCAATTAATTTAGGTTTATTTTTCCTTGATTTCCCTCTATTTACTGAGCGTTTAGGCTTTTATTTCAAATTTTGTTATATGTATTTATTCATTTACAATTTTTTTTGTTAAGTTTTAATTTTAGGTTTTAAATAAATAGTAAAATCAGAGTTACCTTACTAAACCAACATGCTGCTGCCCATCCTCATACACGTTGAAAGCATCGCACACCGCGCCCCCATTATGCCAGATTCCACTATCTGCCCACANAAAAACTATCAAAGGCCAATTAATTTAGGTTTATTTTTCCTTGATTTCCCTCTCTGTTTAGGCTTTTATTTCAGATTTTGTTATATGTATGTATTTATTTACAATTTTTTTGTTAAGTTTTGATTTTAGGTTTTAAATAAATAGTAAAATCAGAGTTACCTTACTAAACCAACATGCTGCAGCCCATCCTCATACACGTTGAAAGCATCGCACACCGCGCCCCCATTATGCCAGATTCCACTATCTGCCCACAACTCTAACACACCGCAAGGATCAATCCTCTCCATAGATTTTAAATGGCGAGGATCAAACGACACTCTATCATGATCCCCAACATGACGAAGCGTGCCCACCACACACCTTCTAGAGTTTAGATCTTGCGCCCTAATTTATGAAATTAAAATCTAATCAACCTTAAAGCTTCATCTAGTTCTAAGGATCATACCTATATGGTTCATCATGCATGAAATTAACATTTTTCTTCATGGATGGCCAAGAACGAAAGCATTCATGAAGTTTAGGCCATTACTAGGGTCCAAGAGGGGGAGAACTCAATTGGATTTGATGGAATGGTTCTTCTTGGTCACGTGCACATCCTCCAAGTGTTAATTTGATTTTTGATGGGGTCCTAATATGCTTTAGGCCAATTAGGGGCTCGGGATGAGTAGGTTGAGGAGTGCGAGACAGAGGGCATTTGATCAAGAAGGTGGTTTTAGGGCTCTGTGAAGCTAATGAGAAGGCTGATTTTGATTTTCCAGGGGTTTGGATCTAAGACAATGAAATGCCCTTGTTTTGGTTGATAAAATTAGGGTTGTGGACTGGTGGGGAGGGCTTGTAAATTGGGGGAAATTTAAGTTTGTGTCTTTGGCTTGAATTTTGGTAGCAAAAGCAAATAGTTTCAAAGAGGAAAATCAGAGTTCAATCTCTCTTAAGTTTTTGAATTTTGGGCTTCTTATGACCATGGGAGGCCAAAGGGGAGCTTGGGGATTCTTTGGTATCTTCTCTGAGCNAGGATGAGTAGGTTGGGGAGTGCGAGACAGAGGGCATTTGATCAAGAAGGTGGTTTTAGGGCTCTGTGAAGCTAACGAGAAGGCTGATTTTCATTTTTCAGGGGTTTGGATCTAAGACAATGAAATGCCCTTGTTTTGGTTGATAAAATTAGGGATGTGGACTGGTGGGGAGGGCTTGTAAATTGGGGGAAATTGTAGTTTTGTGTCTGTGGCTTGAATTTTGGTAGCAAAAGCAAATAGTTTCAAAGAGTAAAATCAAAGTTCAATCTCTCTTAAGTTTCTGAATTTTGGGCTTCTTATGACCATGGGAGGCCAAAGGGGAGCTTGGGGATTCTTTGGTATCTTCTCTGAGCTTGTCGGCGAGTGGAAAGAGCAATAGGCAGAAGTATTGAGTAGAGGAAGAGAGCTTTCCCATTTTTTGAAGTTTTGGGATTGGAGAGCTCCAATGGTGGTGTAGGTGGCATGGGAGGACCTTTAGATGATTGGGAAAAGGTTTTTTTAGTCGCTAGGGTGTAGGTGGCCGTCGGCGAGATTTTCAAAATTGGTTCAATTTCCAGATTTTTACAATTTTGATCAATTTCAAGCCTCGACGACATCCGTTCAATCATTCTAGAAATAAATTTTAAATGATTAAATGATGTACTAACCCAAATAAACATTCACAACACAAAACCTTACAATTATATATAAATTCCAAGAGTTACAGTACACGTTACACGACACACATAAGTTTTGTATTTTCTCAACTTCAATACATCAATTTAGCGTCGCAATCCAAGCCACAACACTCTAAACGCTAAAAACAAACATCCTATGCTCAATCTCAACTATACTGAGATCTAAAAGCAAATTTAGAAAGTGACATAAGCACATAAGTTCAAATCAAATCACACACTTAGACATACAGGTGGCAAAGTAAATCTACTACTGTTCTAATTATGTGCTTATTTCTCCTCTGATATCATCCATTGATTGAACATGAACAAAGAGGTTATAGAAGGGTCGGTATGGGAATTCTTCAGTAGAGTCCTCTTCTATCAATCCCATCTTTCTCATAAATCATATCAAACTTCCTTCGATATGTCCAAAGTGATCAAAATGCTCTTTCATCCTCCAGTCTAGATGAAAAAAAAATCAGAGACATTATTAATTGTATTCATAACATTTTGTACCTTTTTCTCCAGTTTCTTGATTCTGCGAAGGATCACTAGTGACTTGTACGGAACTAAAGGCTGAATAGGAAGTGAATTCTGAGACGATTGTTTTACAATAATAGTCATATCATTCTCATCTTCATTGGCTGGGTCCAAAGGCTTCCAAGGTAGAAGTACTTTTTCCCAATTCTGATAAGATACTTGGAAATGACTACAGAGTAAGAAAATTATTGAAGGATGTCCAAGCCCATAAGTTGATCCATGAACGATCAGGCCCAAAATAGACTTCACAATTATAGATCCAATATCGATCGACAGTCCCATTTGGATGCATTAAATCAGAATAGAATTTTCTTTAGTAACTTTACTGATCCTCATCGTCGGTAATAGTTTTACAGAAATGAAGAAGTGCTAGTGTTTAGAAATGGGGTTTAGAAGTGTCGCAGAAAAACTAACATACCCGTTTTCTCTCATTTTCCAGTCTTCAGTCTCGTCCGTCGAATATTAGTAGATCTCATTCATTAGGTTTCTTGTCGGGACGAAGTTGGAATAATGGCAGACAGGAACATTCTCGATCATATATAACTCATTAATCCGTGCAGGAGTAAAATTTATCCATCTGCCTTTCACAAAGATGACTCCCTGGTTAATTTCATGCAAATTAGCATAAAACTCCTTCACCACAAGAACGACTACGGCTGGTGTAGTGTAGCACAACACTTCCCATCGTCGTCGCACAATCATCTCTTCAATTGTTGTCGAAGGATTGTTCAATCCTCGATGCATGAATCCTCTTTCTTTGATTACTCTCCTCTTTATCATCACTTTGTTGAAGATTCGCTGCGCCTCAGAACTAATGAATTTTCTCCTATTAAACACTCAAAATCTAAGGTTTTCAGTGGAATTGGATGCCATAGAGATGAATTTGGTAGAGTTTCAATTCATTTTTGGGGTAATACAAACTTAAGAACCGAATTTAGAAGTTTATATGGAGTAACTCCCGCCTAAAACTACCAAAAACCATCATTTCAAACTCCAAAAACCAACATCTCGCCGTCGGCAAGCCTTTAGAATTAATTGCCTGGACTCTCGGGAAAAACAGTCGTCGGCGCCCAAGGCAAAAATTTCATAGTTTCGCTCTGGTTCGAATGCGTTCCAATTTTTTCTATGGATCCAATTTTTATGATGATTCAAGTGTAAATATGAGTAGTAGAGTTCAATATTACCACAAACTAACGATAATTTCAAATGAAAACACTATAATCGCAATAAAAATAAAGATAACTATGGGTTGCCACCCATAAAGCGCTTGGTTTAACGTCGTCAGCCCGACCTATTTAGGTATTACTCAGATTGACTAACCATTAAAACCTCTTTAAAATTTGGTATTTTACCCTCAAAATACGGCTTTAATCTGTGTCCCAGTTGACTGATTATTAAAACCTCTTTAAAATTTGGTCTTTTACCCTCAAAATACGGCTTTAATCTGTGTCCATTCATTTAAATCTTATTCCCAGTCTTTTGATCTTCAATTTCAACAGCTCCATATGTATAAACTCGAGTCACAGTAAAGGGTCCTAACCAACGAGATTTCAATTTCTCAGGGAATAACTTTAGCCTTGTATTGTAGAGCAAAACTTCTTGTTCTGGTTTAAAGTTCTTCTGGTTAATCTTTTGATCATGCAATAACTTAAGTTTTTCCTTATAAATTCCTTTGTTATCATAAGATTCATTTCTTAATTCTTCTAATTCATTCATTTGTAACAATCTCTTCTCACCTGTCATTATCATAAGACTCATTTCTTAATTCTTCCAATTCATTTAATTATAACAATCTCTTCTTACCAATATCTTTCAAATTATAATTGAATTCTTTAATCGCCTAATATGCTTTATGCTCCAATTCTACTATTTCAAATTATAATTGAATTCTTTAATTGCCTAATATGCTTTATGCTCCAATTCTACTGGTAAGGATTTCTTAATTCTTCCAATTCATTTAATTGTAACAATCTCTTCTTACCAGCATCTTTCAAATGTTCTTTCAATTCATTTAATTGTAACAATCTCTTCTTACCAGCATCTTTCAAATTATAATATCTTTAATCGCCCAATATGCTTTATGCTCCAATTCTACTGGTAAGTGACAAGTCTTTCAAAAAATCAGTCTTAATTCATTCAATTGTAACAATCTCTTCTCACCAGCATCTTTCAAATTATAATTGAATTCTTTAATTGCACAATATGCTTTATGCTCCAATTCTACTGGTAAGTGACAAGTCTTTCCAAAAATTAGCCTCTAAGGAGTCATTCCAAAAGGAGTTTTATAAGCAGTCCTGTAAGCCCATAATGCGGTATCCAGGCTAGTAGACCAATCTATTATACTAGGTTTTATAGTCTTCTCAAGTATTTATTTAATCTCTCTATTAGAAACTTCAGCTAACCTACTAGTTTAAGGGAGATAGGAAGTAGAGATTCTATGAATAATATTAAAAAAATTTTCTAATCTCTGAATGTATTTATTCCTAAAATGGGATCGTCCGTCAGTGATAATCACTCTTGGCATTCCGTATCTAGTGAAAATATTTTTCATTAAAAATCTTGAAACACTTTTAGCATCAAGGTAAAGCTTGTGCTTCAATCCACATAGAAACGTAGTCTACTGCAATTAATATATATAAGTTCCCAAATATAAAGCTTGTGCTTCAATCCACTTTGAAACGCAATCTACCGCAACTAATATGTATAAGTTCCCAGATGAAGTAATAAATGGTCCCATGAAATCTAATCCCCAAACATCAAAGATCTCAACTTCTAACATGAAATGACGCCTGTCATTTCATTGAGATATATTGCCTACTCGTTGACATTGATCACAAGTTTTTATGTATTTATAAACATCCCTTAGATATCCCATAAAATCTAATCCCTAAACGTCAAAGATCTCAACTTCTAACATGAAATTCAGAGGCATTTCATTTCTTCTAGATATATTGCCTACTCATTGGCATCGATCACAAGTTTTTATGTATCTGTAAAAATGTCTAAAGAGAGTAGGCCAATAGAATCCAGCTTGTAAAATTTTATAAGCAGTTTTATCAATCCATCCTCCAAATTTAGAATCATGACATTTCTGAATGATTAGCTCAGTTTCTTCATAAGGTACACAGCAAATTCAAAATCATGACATTTCTGAATAATTGATTCAGTTTCTTCATAAGGTACACGTCTTCTCATAATAAGATCCTTACATTATTTATATAAATTAGGTTCATCCCAAAAATATGCTTTTGCGACATGAATGAATTTCCTTTGTTGTTGTAGTGTCTGCATAGTGGCAAAATATCACTTACAATATAATTAATAATATCAACATACCATGATATTTTCCACTCATTAATATTATAAAATTGTTCATCAGGAAAACTGTTTGTAATTTCATTATTGGTGTTAGATAATTCATGATATTTAATCTCGACAAATGATCAGTAATTTGATTATCAGTTCCCTTTCTATCAATAACCACAAAATCAAATTCTTGCATCAAAAGTATCCATCTAATTAACCTTGGTTTGACATCCTTCTTTTGCATCAGATATTTAATAACANCACTTCTAATCCATCATCAATTAACTCACTAAATATAGACATCATAAATCTCAGGAATGTTGCAGGTGCATTACATAATCTGAAAGACATTCTTCGAAAAGCAAAAGTTCTAAAGGGACTAGTAAATGTTTTCTTTTCTTGATCCTCAGGAGCAATAAGATTTTGATGGTAGACGGTATATCCATCTAAAAAACAAAAATATTTATGCCCAACAAGTCTATCCACTATTTGGTCTAAAAATGGTAAAGGGAAGTGATCTTTCCTAGTGGCAGTGTTTAATTTTCTATAATCAATGCAAATATGCCACCCAGTAACTTGTTTGATAGGTATTAATTCATTATTCTCTTTCGCTTCAACAGTCACTCCTCCTTTCTTAGGAACACAATGAATTGGACTTACCTAAGGACTATCTGAAATAGGATATATAATTCTAGTGTCCAACAATTTCAAAATTTCTTTCTTAACTACTTCTTTCATCATTGGGTTTAATCTCCTTTCTGGATCAACTCTTGGTTTATATTGTTCATCCAATATAATTTTGTGCATACAGATCGATGGACTGATTCCTTTAATATCAGCTAAGGTCCAACCAAAAGCTTTCTTGTATCTTTTTAATGTATCCAAAAGTCTTTGCTCTTGCAAATCATTTAATTCTAAAGATATAATAACATGTAATGTAGATGAGTTTCCGAAAAACACATACTTCAAGTGGTTAGTCAATATTTTCAACTCAAGTTCAGGTGGTTTTATAATTGACGGAACTAGATTCTTATTAGCATTACATACTTCAAGTGGCTAGGTAATACTTTCAACTCAAGTTCAGGTGGTTTTATAATTGATGGAAATAGATTCTTATCAGCATTCCTATAATATCCAACATCTCAAGTCTTTCATGAACATAATTTAACTCTTCATCTTCTATTTCATCTGAAATAACTTCATCTTTGTCTTCAAAATGTTCTTTCTCTTCAAAATGTTCTTTAAAATTTTTGTGTAATAGATGTTCATTAATTTTCATGTGAAAACATTCATTATCTCTTTCAACAATAGGGTATTTCATAGATTTCACAATGTTAAAGTTCTTGATCGTTAACTCTCATAGTTAATTCTTCCTTTTGAACATTTATCATAGTTTTTCCAGTAGCTAAAAAAGGTCTCCCTAAAATTATAGGTATTTATTTATCTTCCTCCATATCTAAAACAATGAAATCCACAGGAAAGATAAATCCCTATAACTCCCTTAGGATAAGTAACTGAACGATCCGCTAACTGAAGAGTTACAGAAGTAGGTTCTTAATCCTAATCTTTTGAAAATTGATAGAGGCATAAGATTAATGCTGTCTCCCAAATCACATAAAGCTCTTCCATTCTTCTATAACTCCTTTAGGATATGTAACTGAACGATCCGCTAACTGTAGAGTTACAAAAGTAGGTGAGACTTCTCCAATTCCTAATCTTTTGAAAATTGTTAGAGGCATATGATTAATGCTGGCTCCCAAATCACATAAAGCTCTTCCATAAAATTTTTCACCGATAGCACACGGTACAGTGAAACTACCTGGATCTTTTAATTTTTCAAGAAGCTTTTTCTGAATAATTGCACTACACTCTTCGCTAAGTGCAACAGTCTCATTATCAATTAGCTTCCTTTTCTTGTTCAAAATATCTTTCATAAATTTCACATAATTGGGCATTTGCTCTAATGCTTCTACAAAGGGAATATTTATCGTTAATTTCTTAAAAATTTCTAAAAACTTGGAGAATTTTTTATCCTTTTTGTGTTGCTTCAATCTTTGAGGAAACGGTGGTGGAGGTTTCTCCACAATAATTTTCATTGGTGTGTTTATTCTCTTTATTTTACTTCAATCTTTGAGGAAACGGTGGTGGAGGTTTTTCCACAATAATTTTCATTGGTGTAAAAGGATGCTTCAGTCTTTGAGGAAATGGTGGTGGAGGTTTTTCCACGGTAACTTTCATTGGTGTAAATGGATACTCTAAATTGGGTATTCATGATACTTTTCTTTCTCTGTATCAACTTTCTCTTTTTCAATTTCTTTTTCTCTCTGCACTCTTATTTCCAATTCTTTTCCACTTCGTAATTGTATCGCTTTTATCTGTTTTTTTCCTTTATCATTAGGATTTTGTTCCACAGTACTAGGAAAAGTTCCCAATGTTTTGTTACTAAGCACAGTAGTGATATGCCCCCAATTGATTTTCAATATTCTTGATAGCAGTTCCTTGATTTTATAATTGGTTTCCTTGAATTTGTAATTGGTTTCCTTGATTCTGCAATTGTTGACCCATGTTTAGTATCATCTCTTCCATAGACAACTTCTTTTCCTTAAATTGAGTGTTACTGTTAAATCCTGGAGGATAAGAAGGTCTATAATTAACATTTCCTTGGTTGGATGAATTTCTCAATGGGTTCACTAGGTTGTTCGCCCATTATTGATTTGTAGAAGAATTGTTATTCCAATTAAAATTAGGATGATTCTTCCAACCTGAGTTATAATAGTCTGAATAAGGATTGTTGGATCTATTGTTAATCACATTTAAAGTCTCATACGAAGGTTGAACATTCACAAATTGCCCAGCTGAATTCTCTTCCATCATAGTAAGTGTTGGAGAATAATTCATTTCATAATGATCTAATTTCTTTGATATTGCAGCAATCTGCGAAAAACATAGATATTGCATCAGAATCATGGATACTAACTACTCTTTTAGGATTTACCCGTTCAGACACAATGATCTAATTTCTTTGATATTGCAGCAATCTGCGAAGCTAACATAGATATTGCATCAGAATGATATTAGCTACTCTTTTAGGATTTACCCTTTCAGAGGGTCATTGAAAATTGTTGGTAGTCATCTCTATGAAATAAGCCTCATCAAAAGGTTTTGACATTAAAGAATCACCAACCGCAACATCTATAATTGATTTAAGAGATCCAACTAATCCATTATAAAAAGTTTGAATTATCAACCAATCTGGTAACGAATGATGAGGGCACTTCCTATGAAGATCTTTAAATCTCTCCCAAACTTCATATATCGACTCTCCATCAATCTGACAAAATGATATTATGTCATTCCTAAGTTTAGCAGTTTTGGGTTGAGGAAAATATTTGGATAGAAATTTTTGTGAAAGTTCTCCCCAAGTTGTATTAGATCCAGGTGCTAATGAATTTAACTACATCTTAGCCTTATCCTTAAGTGAAAAAAGAAAAAGGTCTAAGTCTAACAACATCGTTCGAAACTCTGTCATATTTAAAGGTAGCACAAAGTTCTACAAAACTAGTGAGGTGTAAATTAGGATCTTCATTTGGTGTACCTCCAAATTGATTGTTTTGTACCATTTAAATAATAGCAGGTTTAAGCTCCAATGAATTAGCAGCTACATTAGATTTTGGATAGATAAGTGAATTTCATCTGCTGTAAGATTTGCATAATCTCGTAGACGTCTCGGTTGATGTTCATTTTGTATTCCTTGATTGTTCACATTGTTTTTCATTGTGTCAGGATTTCTATGTTCTTTTCTTAGTTTTCTAATTCTCCTAACAATGCGTTCTAATTCCAAATGGTAGGGTATAAGATTTTCAGGTCCAAATTTATGCATATAATTGAAATCAGTACACAGAAAAACAGTTAACTAAATATGAAAATAAGTTGCAATTCAAGTATAAGTTTTCTAATAAGTCCTCATTTGTCCATTACTCTAATTATATTTTTTTTACTCCCTGAAAACGACACCAAAAACTTAACAACGACTTTATATATGCTTAAAAATCAAGAATTTGATAATGTTGCTAGAATATTTAAGTCCCCGGCAACGGCGCCAAAAACTTGACAGCGACTTTATATATGTTTAAGAATACAAGAATTTGATACTATTGCTAGAATATTTAAGTCCCCAGCAACGAGACCAAAAACTTATTTATAGATTTGATAAAAATGTGTATAAAATATTCAATAATTGCAAAGTCACACTTATCAATGCAAGTATGTGTATCACTCAAGTAATACAAGGCTATGGAGTCCTGGATATCGATCCCACAGAGAGTAATAATAGAGGCTACGAACTAGGATTTAGAAAATCAATACTTAATCACAACAATACAGGTTCAAATTGCTTATTTGTCAACTAATAAGCAATTGAAATAAATATCTAATTTTAACAAACTCTTATCAACTAATTCTATTAATAAAGTTTCTAATGTGAAATTCAATATATAAGAAAACATCCTTCTCCTTGTCAAGAAATTAAAGTGAATGGATAAAGTGAATTAGTTCAAATTGTATTGTGTCAAATAGGAGCATACCTATTCTTTACCCTTTGGTTCAGGCATAAAGAACATTGACTAATCCTATGCTTGGTTACTGAATCTGCGGCTAGGCTGGGAGGATACAGGCTCTCACTTCAGAGCTCCCACGTTCCCCTCGCCTGAGGGCTAACATCTACACTTCAGCACCCAAACGATAGGACCGAATTGAGGATTCTAGTCTGTCACTCTAAAATCTCCAATTCTATGCCCGATAATTTTATTTCCCTATTTATTTGCACCCATGCTTCAAGGACTTTGACCTCCCTAAATCTTGGATGTAATCTTTACTTTAGTTGTAAAACCCAACATATTTTAACAAATTAATTGGCCAGATTGAAAGTAAATTAAGATCAAAGTGAAAAGATCATCACAACTTCTTTAACATTCTCATGGATCAACCAATTCAAATCACCATTTCACAAAATCTTAAGACAATGATAAAGACAGAGAAAACTACTCAAAACTCATGAAGAAGATATGACAAAACTTAGAACTTATATATAAAAGCAAAGTCATATAAACTTCAATAAGTAAATACTACTTAGCTCTAATTCCTCCACAAGCAAACTCCTCAAAGTTCCTCTGAATCTCTTCCTTTCCTTACAGCACACAGAATTCTTCTTTGAAGCAGCAAGAAGGAAGAAATCTTTCACTTTCCTTCCACTCTTACATTCTCTCAAAGAATTCCTCACAATATTAACCCTAAATTAAACTCTCTACACTCTACAAACAACAAAAACTCAGTGGACACCACCACGGGGCTCTCCTTTTTTTTTCTTTTCCGACCCAAATGTTTCTCTTAAATTTGTAGAAGATTTTTCCAAGAGTTGCCTAAGCGTCCCTTCAAAAATCGTCCACATTCAATGCACATGTTAAGAGAACCGCCGTTCTCGGGGTAGGCGGCCTCGATGGCGTCATCGGCGGCCTTCTAGAATATTTGATTCTGGACTCTCGGGAAAAACCCGTCGTCGGCGCCGTTGGGCTCGCCGTCGGCTCCCTAGTTCAAACCTTCATATTTTGGTCATTTTTGCTCCAAATTCGCTCCTTTTTGCATCTTTTTGCTCCAATGACCTAATTCATCATTTCTGCAACAAAACATCAAAAATATCATTCTTTAAAGTGAAATATCATCAATATTAGTATAAAATAGGTATTAAAATCTCAACATATTTTTCTTTGGTCAGTACCTGAATTGATCAACCAAATTTTTATCGATCCATCAATTTTTCTTGAACATCTGCATCAATCCTGCTTCAATTGTTTCAGTATGATCAAAGTTCTCCCTCATCCTTCAATCTATGTGATCAAAAAGGTAGTTAAGATTTTTTATTGCATTCATAATACTTTAAAGTTCTCTTTCTATTTTCTTCATTTTCTTCTCCAAAGCTATTGGACTTCCAATTGTTTGTGGCATTAATGGTGTTGAAGCACGTGATGCATGATCCAAGATAACATCTAATGCTTCATTTTCATTCCTAATATAATTGTCATCAATAGGAATCACGGGCTCCCAAGATAATCATACTTTCTCTCAACTTTTATATGACATTTAAGATTGACTACAAAATAAGAAAATTGTAGAAGGATGCCCTAATCCATATATAGGCCCATTCATAATAATACTCATAACAGATTTGAAAATAATCGATCCCACATCAATGGGCTTTTTCATTTCAATGCAATAGTTTAAAATGACACTTTCTTTTGTAACTCTACTAATTTTCATGGTAGGGAGTAATTTTGCAGATATGAAGAAATTTCATTGTTTTTATATTGGATTAAGCGGTCAAGCAGAGAAACTAGCGTATCCATCATCTTCGATTTCCCAATTATCATTTTTATCCGTCAAAAAGTTATATACATCTTGCATCATCTCTCATTGGGATAAAATTCGTATAATGATAGATTGGAATGTTTTCTATCATATACAAATCATTAATTCGAGTCGGAGTAAGTGGTATAGCCTTACCTCAAATGAAGACAACTCCTTGGGTAATTCCATGTAAATTATCATAGAATTCTTTTACTACTTGTACAACAACTGCAGCGGTAGTGTGACATAGAACTTTCCAACATCTCTGTACAATGATTTTTTCAATCTGATAACTTGGATTAATCAATCAATGATTGATAAACCCTCTCTCCTTAATAAGTCTCTTTTTCGTAATGACTTTGTCGTATAATTTCTGCGCGTAAAAACTGATAAACATTCTTCTATTGAAAACTCCATACCTGGAAGTATTTTTGGAATTGGAGGTCATGAATTTTGAAATTTGGAAATTTCTGGTCATCCAAGCCAATTTTTAGGCCTTTAAGAACACCTCTCGACTGTTATTTTGAAGTGCAATCCCGCCAAAGTCTGACAAATACGTTCTAAAATGCACAAACTGCTCTCGGCGTTGTCGGCACTCTCGATGGCGCTGTCGGCACCATGGCCAATGTAGATGGGCTTCGTCGACGCCCATTCTAGCGTCGTCGGCGCTAGGGCTGTCAAAAAAGCTCGTTGTTCACGAACAGTTCATGTTCGGTTCGTCAATTAGTTCGTGTTAGATTCGTTCGATAAGTAAACGAAACGAACGTGAACAAATTTTTTTCGTTCGGTTAGTTAAATGAACCAAATATGAACAGTGGTGCGTTCGTTCGTGTTCGAATCGTTATTGTTCGAAATAAAAAATAATTTAAAATAATTATATATAAAAAATTATCACATTTTAAAAAATTATAATATATAATAAAATAATAATAATAATAATATATTAATATACTATATGAGTAATATATTAATATAGATATTGTATATTTATATAATATAAGTTATATAATTAATATAATATATTATTTATATATATTAATATTAGAAATGTCAAACTGGCTCGTCGTTCACGAACAGCTCGTGTTTGGTTCGTTCGTTAAGAAACGAACACGAACAGTGACTTCACAAACAATTTCGAACACGAGCTTATTTCAAACAAACCAAATTTCAAACGAACCGAACACGTACACAAGCTCTGTTCTTTTACACCCCTAGTCGGCGCCACAAGCCAAAATTGTGTCTCTTATTTTTTTGTTCAATTCGATTCCAAATTTTTCCTCCAATACCAATATTTGTCTTAATTTATGATATATAAAATTGTGTAGGATTCAAAAATATTATTATTTCCTAATATATAAAACATTTATTAAACTAAATAGTAATATATATATGTTGCATCCCACAAAACGTTTGGTTTAACGTCGTCAGCCCGACGTACCATTGTTTAATCAGAACGACTTAACATCAAAATTTCTTTAAATTATGGCAAGTGTCATTCATAATAATGTTTCAATCGATGTTCATTAACTTTAAATATCTTTTCAGTTTTAGGCTTTTAAATAACGACAGTTCCATAATGATATACTTTAATCACTTTAAATGGTCATAACCATCTAGATTCCAGTTTTCCTGGAAATACTCTCAATCTTGTGTTATATAATAAAATTTTTTGTTTAGGTTCAAACAATAATCTTTCGATCATGCCATATTTTCATTTTCATTTTATGGATTTCTGCATTATCATATGTTTCATTTCTAATCTACTCAAGTTCATTGAGTTGCAATAATCTTCTCTCACCAGCATCTTTTAGATTAAAATTTAATTCCTTAATAGCCCAAAATAATCGATCTCACATCAATGGATTTTTCCATTTGAATGCAATAATTTAAAATGACACTTTCTTTTGTAACTCTACTAATCTTCATGGGAGGGAGTAATTTTGCAGATATGAAGAAATGTCATTATTTTGATATTGCATTAAGCAGTGAAGCAGAGAAACTAACGTGTCCATCATCTCTAATTTCCCAATTATCATTTTTATCCGTCAAAAAGTTATATACATCTTGCATCATATCTGTCATTGGATAAAATTCGTATAATGGCAGATTGGAATATTTGCCATCATATACAAATCATTAATTCGAGTCAGAGTAAATGGTATAGCCTTACCTCAAACGAAGACAACTTCTTGGGTAATTCCCTGTAAATTAGCATAGAATTCATTTACTACTGTACAACAACTGCAACGGTAATGTAGCATAGAACTTCCCAACGTCTCTGCACAATAATTTTATCAATATGAGAGCTTGGATTAATCAATCAATGATTGATAAAGCCTCTCTCCTTGATAAGTCTCTTTTTAGTAATGACTTCATCGTATAATCTCTGCGCGTCAAAACTGATAAACATTCTTCTATTGAAAACTCCATACTTGGAAGTATTTTTGGAATTGGAAGCTATGAATTTCAAAATTTGGAAGTTTCTAGTCGTCCAAGGCAGTTTTTAGGCCTTTAAGAACACCTGTCGGTGGTTATTTTGAAGTGCAATCCCGCCAAAGTTCGACAAATACATTCTGAACCGCGCGATTGCTCTCGGCGTTGTCGGTGCCATGGCCCTTGTAGATGGCGTGTGTCCTTCATATTCGATTCCATTCCAAATTTGTCTCTTATTTTTTTGTTCAATTCGATTCCAAATTTTTCCTCCAATACCAATATTTGTCTTAATTTATGATATATAAAATTGTGTAGGATTCAAAAATATTATTATTTCCTAATATATAAAACACTTATTAAGCAAAATAATATATATATATAT
>JXCR01143644.1:54956-103847 GCA_002079205.1 Phalaenopsis hybrid cultivar
GAGATAAATGGTTTAAATATGTATTGTGTCAAATAGGAGCAATTTTAATTCTCTACCCTGATTCAGTGTTATAGAAAATCATTGGCTAATCTCAAGTTTAATCCCTAAATCCGTGGCTAGGCTAGGAGGATACTGGCTCTCACTCTAAAGCTCCCACTTCCTTTCCCCTGAAGGCTAATGCTCTCTTTAGTTCTTAAACACTAAAACTGAATTAGGAATTTTAGACTGTCACCCTAAAATCTCCAGTTCTACACCCAACAATATATATTTTCCTATTTATTTGCACTTAATTCCATGGACGAAATACTCCTTTATGGAATTAAATGTGATTCTCACTTTGTTGTAGAACTTATACTCCATTTCTCAGATCATATGTTTCACAATATATTTTAATAATTCAATTAGTCAGATCAAAAAGTAAATTAAGAATGGAATTGAAAAACCATCACAAGTTATTTTATATTTTAACATTGACACATCCAAATTATCTCTTCATTTCACAATATCTCAAAGTATGGAGAAAGGTAAAGGAAACTACTCAAACTACATGAGAAATGCACAACAAAACACAAATTTCATATATAAAAGAAAGTTCATACAACAATAATAAACAAACAACACTTATCTGNCATCTGGATTTTAATTTTCCTGGAAATAATCTCAATCCTGTATTATATAATAAAATTTCTTATCTAGGTTCAAACTTCTTTTTAATAATCTTCCGATCATGTTATATTTTCATTTTCTCCTTATAGATTTGTGCATTATCATATGCTTCATTTCTAATCTCCTCAAGTTCATTGAGTTGCAATAATCTTCTCTCACCAGCATCTTTTAGATTAAAATTTAATTCCTTAATAGCCCAAAATGCTTTGTGCTCCAATTTTACTGGTAAGTGGCATGTTTTTCCAAAAATAAGTCTATATGGGGACATTCCAATAGAAGTCTTATAAGCAGTTATGTATACCCATAATGCAGTATCTAATCTAGCAGACCAATACAATTTATAGGAATTTACAGTTTTTTCTAAAATTTGTTTTATTTCACGATTTGATATCTCTGCTAGACCATTGGTTTGAAGATGATAAGCAGTAGAAAATATATACATAATATCATATTTTTTAATCAATTTCTCGATTCTCTTATTTCTAAAATGGGATCCTCAATCTGTAATAATTACTCTCGGCATTTCATATCTTGTAAAAATATTTTTATTTAAAAATTTAGAAACACTCCGAGCATCACATTTAGGTACAACAATAGCTTCAATCCATTTGGACATATAATCAATAATAAGTAATATATATAAATTTCCAAATGAATGCATAAATGGTCTCATAAAATCTAATCCCCACACATCCAAAATTTCAACTTCCAATGTGTAATTTAGAGACTTTTCATTTCTTCTAGAAATATTTCCTATTCGCTGACATCGATCGCATATTTTAATATATTCATTAACATCTCTAACAAGAGTAGGCCAATAAAATCCAGCTTGCAAAATTTTAAATGCAGTTCTATTTGTTCTAAAATGTCCTCCAAATTCAGAATTATGACATCTTTCAATTATTTATTGAGTTTCTTCATAAGGCACACACCTCCTAATAATTAGACATTTACATTGCTTATATAAATATGGGTCATCCCAAAAATAGATATTTGAATCATATATAAATTTCTTTAAATGTTGATTCTTAATATCTGGTGGTAGAATATTACTTGAAATATAATTTACTATATCGACATACCACGGTATATTCATTTGCAAAATTAGTTAATATTTTCTAAAATTACTATATATAATTGTTCATTAGGGAGATTTTCTACAATTTCATTTGCAAAATTAGTTAATATTTCTTTTTCTAGTCTAGACAAATGATCAGTTATTTGATTATCATTTCTCTTTCTATCAACTACAATAAAATGAAACTCTTGCAATAGAAGTATTCATCTAATTTATCTTGGTTTAGCATCCTTCTTTTGCATCAAGTATTTGATAGCAGAATGATCTGTATACACTATACATTTGGTTTCAATCAAGTAAGGTCAAAATTTATCAGCGACATAGATAAAAACCAATAACTCTCTTTCAGTAGTAGTGTAATTAATTTGAGCATCATTTAGAGTTTTACTAGCATAATATATCACTTTAAAAACTTTGTTGCCTTTGTCCTAAAATAGCTCCAATAGCATAATCATTAGCATCACACATTATTTCAAATAGTTTCTCCCAATCAGGTGGAACTATTATAGGTGCAGTGATTAATTTTTCTTTCAATAATTCAAATATTTTTATGCATTCCTCATTAAAATCAAATTTTGTATCTTTTTCTAAAAATTGGCATAATGACTTAGTTATTTTTTTAAAAAAAATTATGTAATGCTTGTAGAAACCAACATGTCGTAGAAAACTTCTTACCCCTCTAACCATAGTAGGAGGTGGTAATTTTTCAATAACTTGAATTTTTGCAGGATCTACTTTCATGCCATTTTCAGAAATTTTATGCCCAAGTACAATTCCTCCTGCAACCATAAATTGACATTTTTTCCAATTTAATACTAGGTTGATTTTTTCACATAAATCCAGAACCTTTTCTAATTATTTAAACATAATTCAAATGAAGTCCCGAATACAAAGAAATCATCCATAAATATTTTCATTCCATGTTCAATCAAATTATTAAAAATTGATATCATACATCTTTGAAATGTCGCAGGTGCATTGCATAGTCCAAAAGACATTCTATGAAAAGCAAATGTTCAATAAGAGCATGTAAATATTGTCTTCTCTTGATCCTCAGGAGCAATTTGAACGTAGTATATTTTTTTAAAAACAGTAATATTTATTTCCAGCCAATCTATCCAACATTTGGTTTAGAAAGGGTAAAGAAAAACGACCTTTCCTTATGGCCATATTTAATTTTCTATAGTCTATACAAATTCGACAACCAGTAACTTGTCTTATTGGAATTAATACATTTTTCTCATTTACTTCAACGACCACTCCTTTCTTTGGAACACGGTGAATTGGACTCACCCAAGCACTTTCTGAAATAGGATATATAATTCTAGCATCTAACCATTTTAAGATTTATTTTTTAACATCTTCTTTCATTATCGGGTTTAATCTCCTCTGAGGATCAGCTTTAAGTTCGTATTGTTCATCTAATAGAATTCNTCTCATTTACTTCAATGACCACTCCTCCTTTCTTTGGAACACGGTGAATTGGACTCACCCAAACACTTTTTGAAATAGGATATATAATTCTAGCATCTAACCATTTTAAGATTTATTTTTTAACAATTTCTTTCATTATCGGGTTTAATCTCCTCTGAGGATCAGCTTTAAGTTCGTATTGTTCATCTAATAGAATTCTGTGCATACAAATTGAAAGACTAATTTCTTTAATATCTGTTAAATTTCATCCAAAGGCCTTTTTATATCTTTTCAACAATTTTATTAATTTTTGTTCTTGAATTTCAGTTAACTCAGAAGATTCAATAACAAGCAATATAGATGAATCTCCTAANCTAAAGTCCATTCAAAAGCCTTTTTATATCTTTTCAACAATTCTATTAATTTTTGTTCTTGAATTTCAGTTAACTCAGAAGATTCAATAACAAGCAATATAGATGAATCTCCTAAAAACACATATTTTAAATGGGCAAATAATACTTTTAGTTCAAGTTTAGGTGATTTAATACTTGAAGGAATAAGAATTTTATTATCATTTTTCAACAAATCTAAAGTTTAAAATTTAACATGAATATAATCTAAATTCTCTTCTTTTATTTCATTCTCATTCTCACAATATTCTTCTTGCCTTAATATTTCTTCAAACACTTCCTTAAATTGCTCATTACTCAAATAATCAGTAAATTTCATCCTAAAACATTCATTATTTTTTTCTATTGCAGGATATTTCATAGCTTTTGTAATATTAAATGTTACTTCTTAATCATTAACTCTCATTATTAATTCTCCTTTTTGTACATCTATCATAGCTCTCCCTGATGTAAGAAATGGTCTTCCCAAAATAATAGAAATCTCTTTATCTTCCTCCATATCTAATATTATAAAGTCTACATGAAAAATAAATTTATCCACTTTTATTAATACATCTTCTATAACTCCTTTAGGATAAGTTATTGATCGATCAGCTAACTGAAGAGTTACAGTAGTAGGGGAAATCTCTCTCAAATCTAAATGTTTAAAAATCGATAGAGGCATAAGATTGATTCTCACTCCTAAATCACATAAGGCTTTTCCAAAAAAAACTTTTCACCAATTGCACAAGGTATAGTAAAACTACCAGGATCTTTTAACTTTTCAAGAATCTTTTTCTGAATAATAGCGCTACACTCTTCACTGAGTGCAATGATCTCATGATCTGCAAACTTCATTTTCTTGTTTAGTATATCTTTCATAAATTTCACATAACTTGACATTTGTTCTAAAGCCTCAATGAATGGAATGTTTATCGTTAACTTTTTAAGGATTTCCAAAAATTTTGTAAATTGTTTGTCTTTATTCTTCTGCTTCAATCGTTGAGGAAACGGAGGTAGTGATTTTTCTAAAGAAACATGTATTTGTTCATTTTCATTGTTGACGCTTTCAATCTCTTTCTTCTCCTCATCAACTTCAGTTTATCTTTAGATTCTTGTTTCAACTTCTTTTCCACTTCGTATTTGAATAGCTTTAATTTGCTCCTTATTTTGATCTTTTGGATTAACTTCCACAGTACTCGGAAGAATTCCAGAAAGTCTGTTACTAAGTGCAGTAGCAATATGTCATAATTGATTTTCAATATTTCCAATAGCAGCCCCTTAATTTTGTATTTGATTTCCCATATTCAGCATTACTTCTTCCATCATCAACTTCTTTTCCTTAACTTGTGGGTTAGGGTTAGAGTTNGAATTGCTCATTACTCAAATAATCATTAAATTTCATCCTAAAACATTCATTACTTTTTTCTATTGCAGGATATTTCATAGCTTTTGTAATATTAAATGTTACTTCTTAATTATTAACTCTCATTATTAATTCTCATTTTTGCACATCTATCACAGCTCTCCCTGATGTAAAAAATGGTCTCCCCAAAATAATAGAAATCTCTTTATCTTCCTCCATATCTAATATCATAAAGTCTACATGAAAAATAAATTTATTCACTTTTACCAATACATCTTCTATAACTCCTTTAGGATAAGTTATTGATCGATCAGCTAACTGAAGAGTTACAGTAGTAGGAAAAATCTCTCTCAAATCTAAACGTTTAAAAATCGATAGAGCATAGGATTGATACTCTTTCCTAAATCACATAAGGCTTTTCCAAAAAACTTTTCACCAATTGCACCAGGTATAGTGAAACTACCATGATCTTTTAACTTTTCAAAAAGCTTTTTCTGAATAGTAGCGCTACACTCTTCACTGAGTGCCATGATCTCATGATCTGCAAACTTCCTTTTCTTGTTTAGTATATCTTTCATAAATTTCACATAACTTGACATTTGTTCCAAAGCCTTAATGAAAGGAATGTTTATCATTAACTTTTTAAGGATTTCCAAAAATTTTGTAAATTGTTTGTCTTTATTCTTCTGCTTCATTCGTTGAGGAAACGGAGGTAGTGATTTTTCTAAAGAAACATGTATTTGTCCATTTTCATTTTTGTCACTTTCAATCTCTTCCTTCTCATCAACTTCAGTTTATTATTAGATTCTTGTTTTAACTTCTTTTCCACTTCATAATTGAATGGCTTTAATTTGCTCCTTATTTTGATTTTTTGGATTAACTTCCACAGTACTCGAAAGATTTCCTGAAAGTCTGTTACTAAGTGCAGTAGCAATATGTCATAATTGATTTTCAATATTTCTAATAGCAGCCCCTTAATTTTATATTTGATTTCTCATGTTCAACGTTACTTCTTCCATCGTCAACTTCTTTTCCTTAACTTGTGGGTTAGGGTTAGAGTTAAATTCAGAAGAATAATAAGGTTGATAATTAGGATTTCCTTGGTTGTTTAAATTTCCTGAGGGGTTCACCGAATTGTTATAATTATTCCAACTAAAATTAGGGTAATTTTTCTATCTAGGGTTATAATAATTAGAATAGGGATTGTTATTTTGATTATTTATAACATTCAAAGTTTCATACGATGTTTGGGTATCAAACATCTGCCCTAGTGAATTTTCCTCTAATAATGGTGGTATTTGAGAATAGTTTACTCTAATTTGATCAATCTTTTTTGATATTGCAGAAATTTAAGATGCTAAAATAGACATTACATCAAAGTCATGAATACTAGCTACTCTCTTAGGATTTACCCGTTCAGAGTGCCATTAAAAATTATTAGTAGTCATTCTTCTATTAAAGAGTATGTTTCATCAAAAGGTTTTAACATTAGTTATCCTACTGCAGCAGCATCTATAATAGATTTAAGTGATCCTACTAATCCATTGTAAAAAGTTTAAATTATTAACCAATCTGGTAAAGCATGATGTGGACATTTTCTAAAGAGATCCTTAAATCTTTCCCAGGCTTCATATATCGATTCCCCTTTAAACTGACAAAAAGATATAATATTTTTTCTAAGCTTAGTAGTTTTCGATGGTGAAAAATATTTAGCCAAAAATTTTTGTGATAGTTCTCCCCAAGTTCTAATAAATCCAGGTGCTAATGAATTTAACCTAGCTTTAGTTTTATCCCTTAATGAAAAATGAAAAAGTTTAAGCCTAACAACATCATTAGATACTCTAACATATTTATAAGTAATAAATATTTCAAGAAAACTAGCAAGATATAAGCTAGGATCTTCAGTAGGTGTTCCTCCAAATTGATTATTTTGTACCATTTGGATAATAACATGTTTAAGCTCAAATGAATTAGTAGTAACATTAGGATTTAGAATAGTTAAGTGAAATTCATCAGTTGTAGGATTAGCATAATCTTTTAAAGGTCTTTAACGATTTTCATTTATTTGATTATCTAAGTTATTCGCCATTTTGTTCAAATTTTTAATTTTATTTGTTGTTTTCGAATTTTTCTAATAGCACGTTCAAATTCCGAATCACAAGGTACTAAACCTTCAGATCTAATATTTCGCTTAAACAAATATAATAAACAAAGAAAAATTTCTTAAAAATACTCTTAAATTTATATATATATATATATATATATATATATATATATATATATATATGTTTTTTNATTGTTATTTCGATTATTTATAACATTCAAAGTTTCATACGATGATTGGGTATCAAATATCTGCCCTAGTGAATTTTCCTCTAATAATGGTGGTATTTGAGAATAGTTCACTCTAATTTGATCAATCTTTTTTGATATAGCAGAAATTTAAGATGCTAAAAAAGACATTACATCAATGTCATGAATACTAGCTACTCTCTTAGGATTTACCCGTTCAGAGTGCCATTGAAAATTGTTAGTAGTCATTCTTCTATTAAAGAGTATGTTTCATCAAAAGGTTTTGACATTAGTTATCCTCCTGCAGCAGCATCTATAATAGATTTAAGTGATTCTACTAATCCATTGTAAAAATGTTGAATTATTAACCAATCTGGTAAAGCATGATGTGGACATTTTCTAAAGAGATCCTTAAATCTTTCCCAGGCTTCATATATTGATTCCCCTTTAAACAGACAAAAAGATATAATATTGTTTCTAAGCTTAGTAGTTTTCGATGGTGGAAAATATTTAGCCAACAATTTTTGTGATAGTTCTCCCCAAGTTCTAATAGATCCAGGTGCTAATGAATTTAACCTGGCTTTAGCTTTATCCCTTAATGAAAAATGAAAAAGTTTAAGCCTAACAACATCATTAGACACTCTAACATATTTAAAAGTAATAAATATTTCAAGAAAACTAGGAAGATATAAGTTAGGATCTTCAGTAGGTGTTCCTCCAAATTGATTATTTTGTACCATTTGGATAATAACATGTTTAAGCTCAAATGAATTAGCAGTAACATCAGGATTTTGAATAATTAAGTGAAATTCATCTGTTGTAGGATTAACATAATCTTTGAAAGGACTTTAACGATTTTCATTTATTTGATTATTTAAGTTATTCGTCATTTTGTTCAAATTTTTAATTTTTTTTGTTGTTTTCGAATTTTTCAAATTGCACGTTCTAATTCTGAATCGCAAGGTACTAAACCTTCAAATCTAATATTTCGCTTAAACAAATATAATAAACAAAGAAAAATTTCTTTAAAATACTCTTAAATATATATAGTTATATATATATATATNAAAGAAGAGATGACTTTGAAAGGAGTCCTGAAAAAAGTTGGAGTCGTGAAAATACTTGGAAAGTTTTGAAATTTCATCAATTTGGGGAGTTAGTTGGAGAGATTTTCAGGCACCACTTTTACTTTTATTTTATCCCTTTTGTTACTTTATTTTGAGTGATTGTAAAGAGAAGAGAATCAAAGGAACTTCAAGAGTTTGGTGGAGAACTTGAGATAAGTTTTTATCTTTTTGCTTTGAGACACTTTTTGCTTGTTGATTTGACAATGATTTCTACTTTTAAACTAAAGTGTAATTTTATTTTCTCTATGAATTCTGAGTAGTTTTCTTTATCTTTCTTCTTAAAATGATAAGTAATTAAGTTTTGGATGGAAATTGTGGAGAGTATTGATCTTTAATGTTTGAAGAAGTTGTGATGATTTAAATCCATGCACTTCATTTACTTCTTGATTTGGTCAATCCAGATGTTGAAATTTGTTGTGAGAACATATAAGAACCGAGCTGGTATTGTCTTAGTTAACAATTGGAAAGAATCACATGAGGTTGTATGAATGAGAATGTAGTTCATATGATTGAGTGCAAATAAATAAAGAAATATTCATTGAAGGGTGTAGAGTTAAAGGAATTTAAATTCACAGGTTAAAGCCCCCAACTTGGTTTATTGTTTTAGGTTCTAATACGAGATATTAGCCTCCAAGTTGGGGGAATCAAGGGAATTGTAGAGTGAGAGCTAGTATCTTCTCTGCCTAACATGTCTTCAGAACTATTCAAACTTTAAATTAGCCAATGTTCTTTACAACAACTCCAGGAAGGGTAAAAAATATTATTGCTCCTATTTGGCACAACACAATTTGCATACTTCACAATAGATACTTATTACTTATTCATGATAAGAAGAAAGATATTTTTCTTATTAAGTGTTTTTCATCTACAAAACTTTAGTTATCTTTTTAAGTTGTTACTGTTTTGTCAAAATATAAAAAAATATGAAAAATATTTGAATTTTTATTACTGCAAAATATATTCAGTTTAAGTAATTGTCTTTTTAAAAAATAGAAAGTTCTCTAAAAGTGCATATTGTACAAATTCCCTACGGGTTCGATATTCAGGTCTTAATCAAAAAGTCATATATTACTTGATAACGATATGTATACTTGTGTAGTATCCCAATATACATAAATTAAAAGTTAAATTCTTATTTTTCTTCAAGATCAATTTTTTGGTTTTGTTGCAAAGTAAGGAAATATAAGTGAAATATAATCTGAATTATTGTTGTATGTTGCATATTAGCAGTATCAAGGGATCAAGTTTTCGGGGAATCAAAATTAAAATTTTAATTTTTAGAAAGATTTATTTAAACTTTAAGTATTGTATATTATTTTCTCTGTGTGTTTTGAATTTTATTTTATTTTATTTTATGATAGTGTATGTGTAGTTCAAGTTCTGAAGGACTAGTGTCCTACGATTCTGAATTAGAAAGAATTATTAGAAAAATTATAAAAACCAAAAAAATTATAAATATTGAAAAATCCAAAAAAATTATAGAAATGGAAAACAAAAATATTCAAAATGTTGAAATTCATCAAGAGTTTAGACCTTTAAGAGATTATGCCAACCCTACTATAGATGAATTTCATTGTAGTATTCAAAAACCTACTGTAGTTGCTAATTCATTTGAGCTTAAACCTGTTATTTATTGTAGTATTCAAAAATCTACTGTAGTGGCTAATTCATTTGAGCTTAAACCTGCTATTATCCAAATGATATCAAATAATCAGTTGGGGGATCACCAATATCCAAATTTACATCTTGCCAATTTTCTAGAATTATGTGCTACATTTAAACACGATGATGTATCAGATGATGTCATAAGACTTAGGTTATTTTTTTTCTCACTGAGGGATAAAACTAAGATGTGGTTGAATTCGTTAGCACTTGTATCTATCAGAACTTGGGGTGATTTAGCACGAAAATTCCATGCTAAATATTTTTCACCATCAAAAACTGCGAAGCTTAGAAATGATATTACATCTTTTAATCAGTTTGAAGGNATCTAAATTTCCTAGTTTACAAAATCTATTTAATTTACCTTTACCTTCCACGACAACGGCGCAGAAAACTTGATCCCTGAAAATATAGTTATGTAAAAATTAGAAAGTTAACTCCTCTTTATAAAAGTGACAAAAACTTGATGTGATATTTTATGAATAAGAACGTTAAACACTTAATGTAGGGATTCTAGGCAAGTATACATATCGTTATCAAGTCATATAAGACTTTCTATTTAAGCCTCAAATATCGATCCTATGAGGAAGGTTTAAATTTGAAACAATAAGTTAACTAGAAAATTCACAGAAATAATACAAAATTATTGTCACTAATTTTGAATATTTGAGATACTATCAAAACTAAATTATTAACCACTAGCAAAATTTAAATGCAAAGTGTAAAACAGTAACTACTAAACTATATTTATCTGATGAAGTTTTCTAGTATGAAAAAACATCTTTCCCATTACAATGAGTTTTTGGTAAAATGAGATGAGATAAATGGTTTAAATATGTATTGTGTCAAATAGGAAGCAATTTTAGTTCTCTACCCTGATTCAGTGTTATAGAAAATCATTGATTATTTGTGCCAAATAGGAGCAATTTTAATTCTCTACCCTAATTCAGTGTTATAGAAAATCATTGGGCTAATCTTAAGTTTAGTCCCTAAATTCGTGGCTAGGCTAAGAGGATACTGGCTCTCACTCTAAAGCTCCCACTTCCTTTCCCCTGAAGGCTAATGCTCTCTTTAGTTCTTAAACACTAAAACTGAATTAGGAATTTTAGACTGTCACCCTAAAATCTCCAGTTCTACACCCAACAATATATATTTTCCTATTTATTTGCACTTAATTCCATGGACGAAATACTCCTTTATGGAATTAAATGTGATTCTCACTTTGTTGTAGAACTTATACTCCATTTCTCAGATCATATGTTTCACAATATATTTTAATAATTCAATTAGTCAGATCAAAAAGTAAATTAAGAATGGAATTGAAAAACCATCACAAGTTATTTTATATTTTAACATTGACACATCCAAATTATCTCTTCATTTCACAATATCTCAAAGTATGGAGAAAGGTAAAGGAAACTACTCAAACTACATGAGAAATGCACAACAAAACACAAATTTCATATATAAAAGAAAGTTCATACAACAATAATAAACAAACAACACTTATCTGAAACTCTTTCTCAAAGTTCTGCGCCGTCGGCGTCCATCCTGGCGTTTTCGGCACTGAGTGTTTCTTCAAAAACGTCATTTTGAGTCTAAATTTCATCTTTTTTGCTTCGTTTTTGCTTCAAGTCCTAAAAATCAACAACCTACAATAAAACATAAAAAATACCTTCCTTTAAAGTGCAATATCACCAAAAATAGGAGTAAAATATTGGTCTAAATATGCATGTATTTTTAGTGTATCACTTATATGTCACAGTTCTGCGTGAAAAAGCAAAATGGAGCATTTGAAAATTGTGGTGTGGTCACGTTTATGTATACAGTCATTCCCTCAAGTCTATCGTGATTGCTAGCATCCCCTCTCTTGAGCCGCTCTCCCCTCTTTCTTCTCTCGTGATTTTTTTCTCTAAAATCATATATAATCTCTCGATCCTCTTCGATCTGTAGCTAGGATTTGGTTCCTTTCTCTTCTCATCTTCATCTTCTCTCTGTTCTTCAGTGTGTTTGGATCATTGGTTGGTGGTTGTTGCAATGAGCTTGCCTTTCCTGCTACCTCTCCCTTCCACCCTGTTCTTTAGTTAGATTCATAGCATTGGCTCTTCGTTGTCCCCACAGTATTCTCTACGACCTTCTATTGAGGCATTTTGATTTATGGTTGAAATTTTCAATTCTTTGTCGTGTTGTGATGTTTTTGATTTGTTGTGCTATGATATTGGAACTTTGGATTTCTCTGGGTTAACTTTGTTGAAGATGTCAGAATTTGGGATTTCTCTAGGTTAACTTTGTTGAACATGTCAGAATTTGGGATTTTGGTTCTCTATACATTATCAAGTTTGGTTGTGCTGTTGGATTTGGAGGGTTGGTTTATATTGTTGGATTTGGAAATTTTTTTCTGCTTTGTGTTATATTTTTAGTTTGATTGTCTTCTTTCTCTATTCACTGTCCGATTGATGGATTTGATGGTTGTGTTGTGATATTGGTTGTTGGCCAAAATTTAATGGTGGTGGTAACTACATAAGGCATCAATTGAAATACAAATGTGTTATGTGGTAGTGCTATATTGCCCTATTGGTGGCAGAAATGACTGTGGTGGTTTCTTAAAATGATGGATCAGGATGTGTCGGTGTGGAGGTGGTGGTGCATGGTATGGAGGTGGTGTTGTGGTGGTGTGGTGTGGATTTTGTGGTGTGTGTTGTGGAGGTGGTGATGTGTCAGCGTGTGGTATGTAAGTGGTGTTGTCGGGTGGTGGTGTGGTGTGGATGTGATGGTTTATTCTGTGGAGGTGGTGATGTGTGTGTGTGGATGAGTCGGTGTGTGGTATGGAGGTTGTGTTGTATGATGGTGGTGTGGTGTGGATGTGGAGGTAGAGATCTGGTGGTGTGTGGTACGGAGATGGTGTTGTAGGGTAATCGTGATGTGTAGAAGTGGTGGTGTGTGTTGAAGAGGTGGTTATGTCTCAGTGTGTGGTATGGAGGTTGTGTTGCAGGGTGGTGGTGTGGTTTGAATGTGGTGAAATGTGTTGGGAAGGTGTTGGTGTCACGTGTGTGGATGTGTCAGTGTGTAGTATGGAGGTGGTGTTGTCTAGTGGTGGTGTGGTGTGGATTTGGTGGTGTGTGGCGTGAAAGCAGTGGTGTGTGGTGTGGAGGTGGTGTGCATGTTGTTTAGGGTTTAGGGCAGTGATGATACTATGACATTGTTATTTCTCGTTGAGTTGTGGTAAATATTTTTTATGGCAAATATTTATGTTGATTAGCTCTTTTCATGCTAGTAATACAATGGTTAAGACAAAATAAGAAGGTTCATCTACTATGTGTGTTTTGCAACCTTTGTCTTAAATAGACTGAATTGGGAAATAGACCAATGATACACCTAAAATATATAGTATTTTTAGACACATTTTTATATATATTTTTGAGATATTGTGCTTTAATAGAAGGTATTTTTGTGTTTTTCTTGCAGATACAAATAAAAAGGTGAAAATTTTTAAAGAAGTGAAAAAGGATCAAATTTGGAGCAAAATTTTGAAAAATATGCAAATGAGTTTTGACGTCTAAGCGCCAGATCCGGCGCTTAAGCGTCGGTTAAACAAAGAAGGCCATGCCTAAGCGCCAGTGGCGGTTACTAGACAAGTAAAGTCAGTTTTTGCAAATTTTGAAGAGGTTTTTGAGGCACCCATTGGCTTAATAGGTGGTTATAACCANAATCGTTCGATAACATACCCTAAATGAGTTATAGAAGATGTCCTAGTGAAAGTGGATCAATTTATGTTTCATGTTGATTTCATTGTGTTAGATAAAGAGGAAGATAAAGAAATACCTATTATTTTAGGGAGGCCTTTTCTAGCCACAGGAAGAGCAATGATAGATGTGCAAAAAGGGGAATTAACAATGTGCTTCAATGATCAAACTGTTACTTTTAATATTTCAAGATCAATGAAATGTCCTGCAAAAGGTAAAGATGATGAATGTTTTAGAATGAATGTTATAAGATATCTACGTGAATGTCATTTCAAGACTACTTATGAAGAAAAATTTGAAGAAAAAGAATTGGAACACGAGCAAAAAGAGGAATTAAATTAATATGAAGATCTTTTTAAGTTAAATTCAAACCATGTTCAAGAAAGTTTTGAAGTTTTGGACACGATAGACAAAGATAAATCATTTTGTCCATCTATTGAAAAACCTTCAGAACTAGAGTTGAAGTTACTTCCTGATCATTTAAAATATGCCTTTTTAGGAGATTCCTCTACTTTACCTGTTATAATTTCCTCAAAATTAACAATGGAAGAAAAAGAAAAGTTGATGAAAATTTTAAAAAATTTTAAGAAAGCCTTTGGATGGACAATTGCTGATATTAAAGGAATCATTCCTTCAATTTGTATGCATATAATTCATATCGAAGAGAACTGTAAACCCAGGGCTGATCCGCAAAGGAGATTGAATCTTGTTATGAAAAAAGTTGTTAAGAAAGAAATTTTAAAGTGGTTAGATGTTGGAATTATCTATCCTATTTCAGATAGTGTATGGGTTAGTCCAATTCATTATGTTCCTAAGAAAGAAGGAGTAACTGTAACTGTAAATGAAAATAATGAGTTAATACATACTAGACAAGTTACAGGGTGGAAAATATGCATTGATTATAGAAAATTAAATATTGTCATTAGGAAAGATCATTTTCCATTACTTTTTCTAGATCAAATGTTGGATAGACTAGCTGAGCATAAATACTTTTATTTTCTGAATGGATATACTGGTTATTACCAAATTCAAATATCTCTTGAGGATCAACAGAAAAAAAACGTTTACCAGTCCTTATGGTACTTTTATTTTTAGAAGAATGCCCTTTAGTTTATGTAATGCCCTGCTACATTTCAAAGATGTATGATGACAATTTTTTGTAATTTAATTGAAAAAGGGATTGAAGTCTTTATGGAAAACTTTTCAGTATTTGGAGCTTCATTTGACTCATGTTTAGAACATTTATCTAAAGTTCTTAAGCGCTGTGAAGAAACAAATACCTTAATTAGGAAAAATGCCAATTTATGGTAGCAAGGGAAATTGTATTAGGTCATCAAATATCAGAAAATGGTATAGAAATAGATCCTGCTAAAATTCAAGTGATCTCTAATTTACCTTATCTAACAAATGTAAGAGAAATTAGGAGTTTTTTAGGACATGTTGAATACTACAGGCGATATATTAAAGGCTTTTAAAGATTGCTAAGTCTTTATGTCATTTACTGGAGAAAGACGCAATTTTCAATTTTAATGAGAAATGCCTAAAAGCTTTTAAATTATTAAAAGAAAAATTAATCACTGCACCAATTATAGTTTCACCAAACTGGGAAAAACCTTTTAAACTGATGTGTGATGCTAGTGATTATGATAAAGGAGCTGTTTTAGGATAAATATATGATAAAATTTTCAAAGTTATTTACTATGCTAGTAAAACTCTTAATGAAACTCAAATTAATTATACAACAACTGAAAAAGTGTTGTTAGCAATAGTATATGCTTTTGATAAATTTAGATCATATTTAATTGGAACTCATTGTATAGTGCTAGATCTTTGATAAATTTAGATCATATTTAATTGGAACTCATTGTGTAGTGCATACAGATCATTCTTGCTATTAAGTACCTAATGAAAAAGATGGATGTTAAACCTAGACTGTTTACAAGAATTGCTGATCATTTGTCTAGGCTTGAATTAGAAAAACCACTTTATTTTGAAAATGAAATTAATGAACATTTTTCAAATGAAAAATTGTTCACTATTAATGAGTTGCGTGTTCTGTGATGTGTCGACATTGTGAACTTTATTGTTAGTGATATTATACCCTATGGAATGACATACCAACAGAAGAGGAAATTTATTTCTGAAGCTAAGACTTATTTTTGGGATGACACATTTTTATATAAACAAGGAAAGAATCTGATTATTCGAAGATGTGTACCGCTAGAAGAAACTTATGAGATTATCCAAAAATGTCATAATTCTGATTTTGGGGGACATTTTGGTTTGATAAAATAATATACAAAATTTTACAATCTGAATTTTATTGGCCTACAATTTTTAGAGATGTTAATGCTTATAATACAAAATTTTACAATCTGGATTTTATTGGCCTACAATTTTTAGAGATGTTAATGCTTATATCAAAACTTGTGTTAAGATCAAAGAGTTGCAATATCCTTCTAGAAGAAATGAGATGCCCCTCAATTATATGCTAGAAGTTGAAATATTTGAGGTTTGGGCTAAAATCAAATGAGATGTCTCTCAATTAGATGCTAGAAGTTGAAATATTTGATGTTTAGGGATTAGATTTCATAGGATCATTTATATCATCTTTCAAAAATTTATATATTTTGTTAGCAGTGGACTATGTATCCAAATGGATAGAAGTTGTTGCTTTACCTCGATGTGATGCTCAAAGTGTTGCAAAATTTTTTAAAACGAATATATTTTGTAGATTTGGGATGCCAAGAGTTATCATTACTGATGGGGGAAGTCATTACAGAAAAGTCATAATGGAGAAGTTATTAAAGAAATATCATATAAATCATAGCATTGCTACTGCTTATCATCCTCATACAAGTGGTTTGGTTGAATTATCCAATCGGGTTAAAAGAATTATGGAGAAATATGTGAATCCAACAAAAATGAATTGGTCAGTCAAACTTGACTATGCTTTGTGGGCTTATAAGACTGCATATAGAACTCCTATAGGAACATCCCCATATAGGCTAATATTTGGGAAAGCTTGTCACTTACCAGTTGAACTTGAGCATAAAGCATATTGGGCTATTAAAGAGTTCAATTATAATTTGAAAGATGCTAGTGAGAAAAGATTATTACAATTAAATGAGCATGAAGAGATAATGAATGAATCTTATGAAAGTGCCAAAATTTATAAAGAAAAGATAAAAATGTGGCATGATCAAAAGATTCTTACTAAAAATTTTCGACCAGAGCAACAAGTTTTATTATATAATTCAAGGTTAAGATTATTTCCAGGCAAACTTAAGTCCAGGTGGATGGGCCCATTTATTGTAATGAAAGTTTATCCTTATGGAGCTGTGGATATTAAAGATCCTAAATCTAAGAAAATCTTTAAAGTGAATGGACATAGACTGAAACCTTATTATATAGGGGATCAACAAAAGTTTAATGATGGAATGATGTTGGGTCAACCAGAGTGAGCACTGGTTACGTCAGGCTGAAGATGTAAAACCAAGCATTTTGTGGGAGGCAATCAATAAGTAACAGTGTGTTTTTGTTTTTATTGATGTTTTATGTGTGATTAAGAAAATTGGGGTAGTATTTTTGAGACTATTATGTTGTTAGTTTGATTTTAAGACATAAATTAGTGATTTGGACATGTTAAAATGAGAATTTGAACGTTAAGTTGACTTGTGCAAAAATGTGCACTGGCGCTTAAGCGCGACAATTTAAAAACATGTGCAAAATTAATATTCTAGAAGGAAAAACCACCTAGAAGTTTGCAAAAATGTGTCTTGGCAGTTTATAAACGTGTCTAGGAGTTATTGGAAGAATTTAGGCCTATAAATAAAAGGGTTTAGTGAAGGAATTTCACCCCAAATCATTTCTAGCCCTAAAGTCTAAAGAGAGATTTTACGATGATGTCTTCAAGGGAGACGGATTTGAAGAAGAAGGAAGAGACGATGAGGAAGAAATTCATTAGTCAAAGTGCACAAGAGATGTATAACAGTTTCTTAGTCGTTAGTATTGACGGGATATCAGAGAAAATCAACAAAATTGAAAATTCCATGTCTGTACTGGAGACTAAGGTATTGGAGATTCATGCACATTCAACAAAATTGAAAATACCATGTCAGTACTGGAGATTAAGGTATTGGAAATTCATGTACATCTGGAGCATATTGGATGACGATTGAAAATGCAATTTAGTCACACTAGTTATATAGAGGAAGCGGATAAGGAGATGTTTCTTAAGCAAAAGTGGATTGAAGAAAATTGCATTATAGCATGTCACCACCGTCCGTTTTATCAACTTTATATTCCAGTTTCCCTAAGAGAGACTAATGAAAGACCTGAATTTATTCTTTCTAATGAAGAATGAAATTAAGTTCTATGTTTGTTTTTGTGTGATTAAAGTCATTGTCTTTAAGTTTTTTTAGTGTTTAAGACATGTGTTGGTGTTTATGTTACTTATGTGTTTAATTGTGAATGAGTGTTAAGTGTTTTATACTTAGAAAAATTTTCTCATCCAAGACTATTTGGAGTGAAAATTAAGTGTCAATAGTATTTGTACTTCTTTGTGAACTAATATAAGTTTGTTTTTATGAAAATTTTTTACTATTTTAGCCTCAAATTGAAATAGTTATTAAGGTGAATTTTGAGAGAGAGGAGAGTTATAGGAAGTTAAAAATAGTCAATTAAGTGCTATGAGACCATTTAGGGGCGGTTTACTTAGGCAAATAGTGCATTTTCCTTAAATTTGAAGATTTTGAAAATAATGCACTGGCGCCTAAGCGCCACATATCGCGCTTAAGCGCAAGCTAACCCGAGAGGCAGGCGCCTAAGCGCCACTTATCAGCGCTTAAGCGCCGGTTCACGAAAAACCGGTTTGGTTAAAAGTGAAATTTTGGTCTCAAAACACCATTTTTAACGCCTCCCGTCATCTTCTACCTCTCAAAATTGCGATTTTAAAGGGCTAGGGCACATCTAAAGTGAAGATTTCTTGGTGGAATCAAGTGAAATTTTCTAGATTCGAGTTCCTTGAAGAAAGAGCTTTACTTCTATGCAAAAATTTTGAATTTTCACCATATATTTTGAGCATATTTGAAGAAATTTGAAAATTCACTATTCATGATGAAAAATGAGGAGAAATCTAAGGAAATTGCTTGAGAAGTTTAGTTTGTGCTTTTAGAAGTTTAGTTTAGTGATTTAGACTTGATTTTTGAAGTTATTTTTGAAATTTATAAAATTTGCAGAATGACACCAAGAATGAAGAGGAGTAAAGGAAAAAATTTTGTTAATTCCACAAAATCGGTACAGTGACGCTCTACAATCACGCAAACTGATTCAAGAGCGATGTTTTAGAAATCTGGGTGGAGACGTGGAAGATTTAATTGTTCATCGACAGTGGGAACAATTTTGTTGTTTCTCTGTTGTCGCAGTGATTTTTGTTGTAAGGGAGTTCTATGAAAATCTCCCTGAAGCTGAAGACAGTCGAGTTATGGTTTGAGGAAAGTTGATACCTTTTTCGCCAGAGGTAATAAACTTGTTTTACCATTTACAACCGGATACTTTATGTTTTTATGCAAATTATATTCCTACTGAAGCGGAGTTAGAAGAGATTATTTCATACTTGACTATTGGGAGAGGACTTTGGAAGATTCTTAATGAGAGGAGAGTAAATTTCCAACTTCAAAGTTATGTGCACCTTCAAAGGCCTGACACTATTTTATTTCTGCTCGTGTGCTTCCGACCAATCATCTCAGTGAAGTGACCAGAGAAAGAGCGACGTTGAACTATTGTATTCAAGAGAGAAAGCTCATCAACATTGGAGCTTTTATCTGTCAGACTATCATCAGTTCTACTACAACTGTTACTACTGTAGGTCTGGGATTTGCTTCATTGATATTTTCTTTGTGCGAGCAGGCTAGGGTTAAATATGATAATTGGGAGGAAGTTTTGTTACCTCTAAAGCCCATCACGAAGGTGAATGTGAAGACTTATTCTGAGCATTTGATTTTTAGCTGGATAGGAAGATTTTCCAGGAGCTATGGAATGGAAACGTATGTTGCATCTACCTTTGCTGCTTCTTCATCTAGACCATCTACTTCACGTGTTTCTACATCTAGAGGTGAGTCTACTGAAATTTAGGATCAATTATTGTAGAAGATGATGGATAATATCAATTTTACCGCTGATAAAGTACAAAATTTAGAGTGTTTTGCATATCATATTAATAGTTATAATAGAAGGAAGAGTGATTATGAAGAGAAATTTCACTCATCTTTGGATAGATTGANCAAGAGAGTTGGAAGGTCGGGTTCAAAAAAAATTGAAGTAGAGAGAGAAGAAATTGAAGAATCAAAAGAGGACACTCCAAAAGATTTTGAGAGACCTATTTTTCTGCTGAAAATTGATTTGGAAAAACCACCACCTCCATTTCCTCAGAGACTTCGTCAGCAGAAGTTGGATAACTAATTTTCAAAATTTCTGAAAATATTTAAGAAGCTTANAAATATTTAAAAAGCTTACAATTAATATTCCATTTGTTGAAGCCTTAGAACAAATGCCGAGCTATGTATAGTTTATGAAGGATATTCTCAACAAAAAAAGGAAGTTTGAAGATAATGAGACTGTTGCACTTAGTNCATGACGCCTACGCTTTAATTGAAAAAATGACTACAAATAATTTTCAATGGCCTTCTGAGAGGTTAAATCCTAAGAAAGTAGTCAACATTCATGAATCTGATGCATTTACCATGTTAGCAAATTAAGTTGCTCCAATTTCAAGGAAGTTAGACCAATTTGGAATGAATTTTTTTCAACCAATTTCTATGATTGAAGAGAATTCATTAGGCAAAATGGTAGATTCTCAAGCATCAGTAGAAACTTTGAATGCCATAAATAATAAACAAAATAACCCATATTCCAATTATTATAACCCAGGTTGGTAGAACCATCCCAACTTTAACTAGAATAACAATTTGGGTGGTAATAATCAGCAATGGAGGAACAACCAAGGAAACCCATTGGGAAATTGGAACAACCAAGGGAATAATAATTATGGATCTATTTATCCTCCAGGTTTCAACAATAATACATAGTTTAAGGAGAAGAAGTTGTCTGTAGAAGAAGTGGTGTTACAAATGGGAAATCAATTACAAAGTCAAGGAGCNTTGTTGACAAAACAACATACAAAATTTTTTAATCTGGATTTTATTGGCCTACAATTTTTAGAGATGTTAATGCCTATATCAACACTTGTGATAGATGTCAAAGAGTTGGCAATACTTCTATAAGAAATGAGATGCCCCTCAATTATATGCTAGAAGTTGAAATATTTGATGTTTGGGTAATTTATGGGAATTTTGTTAGTAGTGGACTATGTATTCAAATGGATAGAAGCTTTTAATTTACCTCGATGTGATGCTCAAAATGTTGCAAAATTTTTGAAAATGAATATATTTTGTAGGTTTGGGATGCCAAGAGTTATCATTACTGATGGGGGAAGTCATTTCAGAAATGTCATAAATCATAGGATTCCTATTGCTTATCATCCTCAAATAAGTGGTTTGGCTGAATTATCCAATCTAAAAATTAAAAGAATGATGGAAAAATCTGTGAATCCGACAAAAATGGATTGGTCAGTCAAACTTTAATATGCTTTGTGGGTTTAGAGGACTGCATATAGAATTCCTATAGGAATGTCCCCATATAGGCTAATATTTAAGAAAGCTTGTCACTTACCAGTTGAACTTGAGCATAAAGCATATTGGGCAATTAAAGAGTTCAATTATAATTTGAAATATGATGGTGAGAAAAGATTATTACAATTAAATGAGCTTGAAGAGATAAGGAATGAGCCTTACGAAAGTGCCAAAATTTATAATAAAAAGATGAAGATATGGCATGATCGAAAGATTCTTACTAAAAATTTTCAACCAGGGCAACAAGTTTTTTTATATAATTCAAGGTTAAGATTATTTCCAAGTAAACTTAAGTCCAGGTGGATGGGCCCATTTATTGTGATTAAAGTCTATCCTTATGGAGCTGTGGATATTAATGATCCTAAATCTGAGAAAATCTTTAAATTGAATAGACTTAGACTAAAACCTTATTATATAGGGGATCAGTAGAAGTTTAATGATGGAATGATGTTGGGTCAACTAGATTAAGCACTAGCTACGTCGGGCTGACAAAGTAAAACCAAGTGCTTTGTGGGAGGCAACCCATAAGTATCAATATATTTTTATTTTTATTGTTTTATGTGTGATTAAGAAAATTGGGGTAGTATTTTTGAGAGTATTATGTGTTAGTATTGATTTTAAGACTTAAATTAGTGATTTGGAAATGTTAAAATGAGAATTTGGACGTTAGATTGACTTGTGCAAAAATGTGCGCTGGCGCTTAAGCGCGAGAGTTTAAAAACATGTGCAAAATTAATATGCTAGAAGGAAAAACTACCTAAAAGTNAAAATGTTAAAATGAGAATTTGGACGTTAGATTGACTTGTGCAAAAATGTGCACTGGCGCTTAAGCGCGAGAGTTTAAAAACATGTGCAAAATTAATATGCTAGAAGGAAAAACTACCTAAAAGTTTTCAAAAACATGTCTTGGCAGTTTTTAAACATGTCTAGGAGTTATTGGAAGAATTTAGGCCTATATATAGAAGGGTTTAGTGAAGGAATTTCACCTCATTTCATTTGTAGCCCAAAAGCCCAAAAGAGAGAGAGAGATTTTAAGATGAAGTCTTCATGGGAAATGGATTTGAAGAAGAAGGATGATACCATGAGGANGATAGAAGGGTTTAGTGAAGGAATTTCACCTCATTTCATTTCTAGCCCAAAAACCCAAAAGAGAGAGAGAGAGATTTTAAGATGAAGTCTTCATGGGAAATGGATTTGAAGAAGAAGGATGATACCATGAGGAAGAAATTCATTAGACAAAGTGCACAAAAAATGTATAACGGTTTCTTAGCAGTTAGTATTAAAGGGATATCAAAGAAGATCAACAAAATTAAAAATACCATGTCTGTATTGGAGACTAAGGCCTTGGAATTTCATGCACATCTGGAGCATATTGGATGGAAATTGAAAATGCAATTTAGCCAGACTAGTTATATAGAGGAAGCAGATAAGGAGATGTTTCTTAAGCAAAAGTGGATTGAAGAAGATTACATCAGANAATGTATAACGGTTTCTTAGCCGTTAGTATTAAAGGGATATCAAAGAAGATCAACAAAATTAAAAATACCATGTCTGTATTGGAGACTAAGGCCTGAGAATTTCATGCACATCTGGAGCATATTGGATGGAAATTGAAAATACAATTTAGCCAAACTAGTTATATAGAGGAAGCAGATAAGGAGAAGTTTCTTAAACAAAAGTGGATTGAAGAAGATTACATCAGAGCACGTCACCACCGTCCGTTTTATCAACTTTATATTCCAGTTGCCCCGGGAGAAACTAATGAAAGACCTGAATTTGTTCCTTCTAATGAAGAATGGAATTAAGTTCTATGTTTGTTTTTGTGTGATTAAAGTTGTTGTCTTTAAGTGTTTTTAGTGTTTAAAACATGTGTTAGTGTTTATGTTACTTATGTGTTAAATTGTGAATGTGTGTTAAGTGTTTATTACTTATGAAAATTTTCTCATCTGAGACTATTTGGAGTGAGAATTAAGTGNACCAAAATTTATAAAGAAAAGATAAAAATGTGGCATGATCAAAAGATTCTTACTAAAAATTTTCAACCAGAGCAACAAGTTTTATTATATAATTCAAGGTTAAGATTATTTCCAGGCAACCTTAAGTCCAGGTGGATGGGCCCATTTATTGTAATGAAAGTTTATTCTTATGGAGCTGTGGATATTAAAGATCATAAATCTAAGAAAATCTTTAAAGTGAATGGACATAGACTGAAACCTTATTATATAGGGGATCAACAAAAGTTTAATGATGGAATGATGTTGGGTCAACCAGAGTAAGCACTGGTTACGTCAGACTGACGACGTAAAACCAAGCTCTTTGTGGGAGGCAATCAATAAGTAACAGTGTGTTTTTGTTTTTTTTTTTGATGTTTTATGTGTGATTAAGAAAATTGGGGTAGTATTTTTGAGACTATTATGTGTTAGTTATTGATTTTAAGACTAAATTAGTGATTTGGACATGTTAAAATGAGAATTTGGACGTTAAGTTGACTTGTGCAAAAATGTGCACTGGCCCAAATCCGGCGCTTAAGCGCGACAATTTAAAAACATGTGCAAAATTAATATTCTAGAAGGAAAAACCGTCTAGAAGTTTGCAAAAACATGTCTTGGCAGTTTCTAAACGTGTCTAGAAGTTATTGGAAGAATTTAGGCCTATAAATAGAAGGGTTTAGTGAAGGAATTTCACCCCAGATCATTTCTAGCCCTAAAAGTCTAAGAGAGATAGATTTCGATGATGTCTTCAAGGGAGACGGATTTGAAGAAGAAGGAAGAGACCATGAGGAAGAAATTCATTAGTGAAAGTGCACAAGAGATGTATAACGGTTTCTTAGCCGTTAGTATTGAAGGGATATCAGAGAAATTCAACAAAATTGAAAATACCATGTCTGTACTGGAGACTAAGGTATTGGAAATTCATGTACATTTGGAGCATATTGGATGGCAATTGAAAATACAATTTAGTCACACTAGTTATATAGAGGAAGCGGATAAGGAGATGTTTCTTAAGCAAAAGTGGATTGAAGAAAATTGTATTAGAGCATGTCACCACCGTCCGTTTTATCAACTTTATATTACAGTTGCCCTAGAAGAGACTAATGAAAGACCTGAATTTGTTCTTTCTAATGAAGAATGGAATTAAGATCTATGTTTGTTTTTGTGTGATTAAAGTTGTTGTCTTTATGTTTTTTAGTGTTTAAGACATGTGTTGGTGTTTATGTTACTTATGTGTTTTATTGTGAATGTGTGTTAAGTGATTTGTACTTAGGAAAATTTTCTCATCCAAGACTATTTCGAGTGAAAATTAAGTGTCAATAGTATTTGTACTTGTTTGTGAATTAATATAAGTTTATTTTTATGAAAATTTTTTATTATTTTTGTCTCGAATTGAAATAGTTATTAAGGAGAATTTTGAGAGAGAGGAGAGTTATCGGAAGTTAAAAATAGTCAATTAAGTGCTATGAGACCATTTAGGGGTGGTTTACTTAGGCAAATAGTGCATTTTACTTATATTTGAAGATTTTGAAAATAATGCACTGGCGCCTAAGCGTCACATATCGCGCTTAAGCGCGAGCTAACCCGAGAGGCAGGCGCCTAAGCGCCACTTATCAGCGCTTAAGCTCCAGTTCACGAAAAATTGGTTCGATTAAAAGTGAAATTTTCGTCTGAAAACATCATTTTTAACGCCTCCCGTCGTCTTCTACCTCTCAAAATTGCAATTTTTAAGGGCTAGGGCACATCTAAAGTGAAGATTTCTTGGTGGAATCAAGTGAAATTTGCTAGATTCGAGTTCCTTGAAGAAAGAGCTTTACTTCTATGCAAAAATTTTGGATTTTCACCATGTATTCTGAGCATATTTGAAGAAATTTGAAAATTCACTATTCATGATGAAAAATGAGGAGAAATCTATGGAAATTGCATGAGAAGTTTAGTTTGTGCTTTTGGAAGTTTCGTTTAGTGATTTAAACTTGATTTTTGAAGTTATTTTTTGGAATTTATAAAATTTGTAGAATGACACCAAGAATGAAGACGACTATAGGAAAAAACCTGTTTGATTCGAGCAAATTTGTTAATTCGAAGGCTCAAGATCGGTACAGTGACGCTCTAAAATCACGCAAACTGATTCAAGAGCAATGTTTTAGAAATCTGGGTGGAGACGTGGAAGATTTAATTGTTCGTCGACAGTGGGAACAATTTTGTTGTTTCTCTGCTGTCGCAGTGATTTCTGTTGTGAGGGAGTTCTATGCAAATCTCCCTGAAGCTGAAGACAATCGAGTTATGGTTCGAGGAAAGTTGATACCTTTTTCGCCAGAGGTAATCAACTTGTTTTACCATTTACAACCGGATACTTTATGTTTTTATGCAAATTATAGTCTTACTGAAGCGGAGTTAGAAGAGATTATTTCATACTTTACTATTGGGAGAGGACTTTGGAAGATTATCAATGAGAGGAGAGTAAATTTCTCAACTTCAAAGTTATGTGCACCTTCAAAGGCCTGACACTATTTCATTTCTGCTCGTCTGCTTCCGACCAATCATCTCAGTGAAGTGACCAGAGAAAGGGCGACATTGAACTATTGTATTCAAGAGAGAAAGCTCATCAACATTGGAGCTTTGATCTGTCAGACTATCATCAGTTCTGCTACAACTGTTACTACTGCAGGTCTGGGATTTGCTTCATTGATCTTTCCTCTGTGCGAGCAGGCTGGGGTTAAATATGATAATTGGGAGGAAGTTCTGTTACCTCTAAAGCCCATCACGAAGGTGAATGTGAAGACTTATTCTGAGCATTTGATTTTTAACTGGAGAGGAGGATTTTCCAGGAGCTATGGAATGGAAACGTCTGTTGCATCTACCTTTGCTGCTTCTTCATCTAGACCATCTACTTCACGTGCTTCTACATCTAGAGGTGAGTCTACTGAGACTGAGGATCAGTTATTGCAGAAGATGATGGATAATATCAATTTTACCGCTGATAAGGTACAAAATTTAGAGCATTTTGCAGATCATATTAATAGTTATAATAGAAGGAAGAGTGATTATGAAGAGAAATTCCACTCATCTTTGGATAGATTGATAAGAGGTGGCCCAGGAGTGCAATTTCCTCCATATCCTCGATATCTTGATTATGAGCCTGCAGAAAAGTGATATAGCGGTGATTCTGAGGATGAAGAGTAGAGCTGAGAGATTTATTTTATGATTGTAATATNAAACTGTAACTGTAAATGAACATAATGAGTTAATACATACTAGATAAGTTACAGGATGGCAAATATGCATTGATTATAGAAAATTAAATATTGTCACTAGGAAAGATCATTTTCCATTATTTTTTCTAGATCAAATGTTGGATAGACTAGCTGGGCATAAATACTTTTGTTTTCTGGATGGATATTGGTTATCACCAAGTTCAAATATCTCTTGGGATCAAGAGAAAACAACGTTTACCAGTCCTTATGGTACTTTTATTTTTAGTAGAATGTCCTTTAGTTTATGTAATGCCCCTGCTACATTTCAAAGATGTATGATGACAATTTTTTGTGATTTAATTAGAAAAGGGATTGAAGTATTTATGGAAAACTTTTAAGTATTTGGAACTTCATTTGACTCATGTTTAGAACATTTATCTAAAGTTCTTAAGCGCTGTGAAGAAACAAATTTAGTCCTTAATTGGGAAAAATGTCAATTTATGGTAGCAGGGGAAATTGTATTAGGTCATCAAATATCAAAAAATGGTATAGAAATAGATCCTGCTAAAATTTAAGTGATCGTTAATTTACCTTATCTAACAAATGTAAGAAAAATTAGGAGTTTTTTAGGACATGCTGAATTCTACAGGCGATATATTAAAGACTTTTCAAAGATTGCTAAGTCTTTATGGCATTTACTGGAGAAAGACACAATTTTCAATTTTGATGAGAAATGCCTAAAAGTTTTTAAATTATTAAAAGAAAAATTAATCTGCACCAATTATAGTTTCACCAAACTAGGAAAAACCTTTTGAATTAATGTGTGATGCTAGTGATTATGCTATAGGAGCTATTTTAGGATAAAGATGTGATAAAATTTTCAAAGTTATTTACTATGCTAGTAAAACTCTTAATGAAACTCAAATTAATTATACAACAATTGAAAAAGAGTTGTTAGAAATAGTATATGCTTTTGATAAATTTAGATCATATTTAATTGGAACTCATTGTATAGTGCATATAGATCATTNGTGATAAAATTTTCAAAGTTATTTACTATGCTAGTAAAACTCTTAATGAAACTCAAATTAATTATACAACAATTGAAAAAGAGTTGTTAGAAATAGTATATGCTTTTGATAAATTTAGATCATATTTAATTGGAACTCATTGTATAGTGCATATAGATCATTCTGCTATTAAGTATTTAATGAAAAAGAAGGATGTTAAACCTAGATTGTTTACAAGAATTGCTGATCATTTGTCTAGGCTTGAATTAGAAAAATAACTCTGTTTTGAAAATGAAATTAATGAACATTTTTCAAATGAAAAATTGTTCACTATTAATGAGTGGTGTGTTCCGTGATGTGCCGACATTGTGAACTTTATTGTTAGTGATATTATACCCTATGGAATGACATACCAATAGAAGATAAAATTTATTTCTAAAGCTAAGACTTATTTTTGGGCTGACCCATTTTTATATAAACAAGGAAAGAATCTGATTATTCGAAGATGTGTACCATTAGAAGAAACTTATGANAGTAAGAGCTTTACTTCTATGCAAAAATTTTGGATTTTCACCATGCATTTTGAGTACATTTGGAAGTATTCAAAAATTCACTATTCATGGTGAAAAATGAGGAAAAATCTATAAAAATTGCTTGGGAAGTTTAGTTTAGTGATTTAAACTTGATTTTTAAAATTACTTTTGGATTTATAATAGTTGTAGAATGGCACCAAGAATGAAGAGGAATAGAGGAAAAAGCCCTTTTGATTCGAGCAAATTTGTTAGTTCAAAGGCTCAAGATCGATATAGTGACACTCTACAGTCACGAAAATTGACTACGGAGTGATTTTTTAGAAATTCAGGTGGAGACATGGAAGATTTAATTGTTCATCGACAGTGGGAACAGATCTGTTGTTTCTCTGTTGTCGCAGTGACTTCTATTGTGTGGGAGTCCTATGAAAATCTCCTTGAAGCTGAAGACAATCGAGTTTTGGTTAGAGGAAAGTTGGTACCTTTTTTGCCAGAGGTAATCAACTTGTTTTATCATTTACCACCAGATACTTTATGTTTTCTTATAAATTATAGTCCTATTGAAGTGGAGTTAGATGAGATTATTTCATTCTTGACTATGGGGAGAAGACTTTGGAAGGTTACCAATGAGAGAAGAGTAAATTTCCTAAAGTTAAAGTTACATGTACCTTCAAACGCGTGATACTATTTCATTTCTGCTCGTTTTCTTCCGATCAATTATCTCAGTTAAGTGACCAGAGAAAGTGCGACGTTGAACTATTGTATTCAAGAGGGAAAGCTCGTCAACGTTGGAGCTTTGATCTGTCAAACTATCATCAGTTCTGCTATAGCTGTTGCAACTGTAGGTCAGCATTTGCTTCCTTGAGATTTTCTTTGTGCGAGCAGGTCAGGGTTAAATATGATAGTTGGGAAGAAGTTGTGTTACCTCTAAATCCCATCTCGAAGGTGAATGTGAATACTTATTCTGAGCATTCGATTTTTGGCTGGAGAGGAGGATTTTCCAGGAGCTATGGAATGGAAACATCTGCTACATCTACCTCTGCCGCTTCTTTAACTAGACCATCTAGTTCACATGCTTCTACATCTCGAGGTGAGTCTACTAAGACTCAGGATGAGTTATTGTCGAAGTTGATGGATAATATCAATTTTATTGCCGATAAGTTAAAAAATTAGAGCATTTTGTAGATCATACTAATATTATAATAGAAGGAAGAGTGATTATGAAGATAAATTCCACTCATCTTTGGAGAGCCTAATTAGAGGTGAACTAGGAGTGCAATTTCCTCCATATCCTCGATATCCTGATTATGAGCCTGCGAAAAAATGGTACAGTGGTGATTCTGAGGATGAAGAGTAGAGCTGAGAGATTCATTTTATGATTGTAATATGATATGAATTATGTGGTCTGGGCTTGCTACATATGTAGATGTGTGTTGTTTTGGACTATGTTGTGGTTTGGATCTTTATGTTTTATTGTTATTATGACGTTTGTGGAAGTTAGTATTTTATTTTTAAATTTTAGGATAGTAACTGTTGTTTTGTGTTTAGTATTGTGATTTAGCTAGTTTAGAACTTAACTTAATTTCATATCTATTATAAGTAGAAAATCTTGCTAGCTTAGAACTTAAACTTGAAATTAAAAAATTGCTACCCTTTATTTTTCTTTTATCATGTTTGCAAGTTTATCTTTATGTTAAGAGTGTGACGTCAGTTGTGTGTATGTTTGCTTTTATGTTTATACCCACTATTTAGAAGTCTATTGAATCTCTACACGTTAANCAGTTAATATTTTACTTTTAAATTTTAGGGTAGTAGTTATTATTTTGTGTTTAGTATTCTGATTTAGTTAGTTTAGAACTTAACTTAATTTTATATCTGTTATAAAGAAGAAAATCTTGCTAGCTTAGATCATAAACTTGAAATTCAGAAACTGTTGCCCTGTATTTTTCTTTTATCATGTTAGTGTGTTGTTTGCTTTTATACCCACTGTTTAGAAGTCTATTGATCTCTACATTTTAAACTAAAATAAAATGTTTGCAAATTTGATCAAAAATTAATTTTACTCCTGTTTTTAGTTTTATACTTGTATAATTAGGGTTTAAATTTCCTGTTAGCATGTTATTTTTAAATTTTCATTTCTGCNGGACGTTTATGTTTTATTATTAAGACGTTTGTGGTAGTTCATAATTTATTTTTAAATTTTACGGTAGTAGCTATTGTTTTGTGTTTAGTACTGTGATTTAGTTAGTTTAGAGCTTAACTTAATTTCATATCTGTTATAAAGTAGANGTTATAAAGACATTTGTGGTAGTTAAGATTTTATTTTAAATTTTAGGGTAGTAACTATTGTTTTGTGATTAGTACTGCGGATTAGTTAGTTTAGAACTTAACTTAATTTTATATCTGTTATAAAGTAGAAAATCTTGCTAGCTTAGATCTTAAACTTGAAATTCAGAAACTGCTACCTTTTATTTTTCTTTTATCATGTTTGCAAGTTTGTCTTTATGTTAACATTGTGATGTCACTAGTTTGTATGTTTGCTTTTATGTTTATACCCAGCGTTTAGAAGTCTATTGAATCTCTACATGTTAAAGTAAAATGAAACTATAGAAAATTTGATCAAAAATTAATTTTACTCCTGTTTTTAGTTTTATACTTGTATCATTAAGGTTTAAAATTCCTATTGGCATGTTATTTTTAAATTTTCATTCCTGCTTATATATATATGATGTTAAACTATTTAATCTGTTAAAAAATTAAGTTTGGGGGGATGAAAAATATTTTAAAAAATTGGAATTTTATGTTATGAAGTTATTTTAGGGAAGTAAAATTTGATTTGAGAAAAGAGTAAGAAAATTTAGTTAAAATTTTTAGTAATGAAGAAAAATTTTTAGTTAAAAAGTTTTTAGATGAGAAAATGATTAATATAAGTAATTATCTTTAGTAAAAAAATTTGTATTTTTGAAAATTTTAGATAATTTAAACTTTTATTTTTAATACTTAAATTTCTTTTATTAAAATAATTTTCAAAACTATTATTATATTTATAAGTAAAAGACTTATATCAAGACTTTGCTTTAGGAAAGAAGAAGTGGAATTCAAAATCATTAAAGGTCTATCCAGATGCAGTAATCCTTGCCTGGAAGAGAAAGAAAAGAAAAAAAAAAAGAGAAAGAAAATAAAAGAAAAGAAAAAGAGAAAGAGAAAGAAAAGAAAAGAAAAAAAAAGAAAAAGAAAAAGAAAAAGAGAAAAAAATTAGGAAGGAGAAGCTTGAGGATTAGTGTCTAACAAAAAATTGGTTCTGCATTTGATCTTTTTAAAGTATAAAGCTTGAGAAACTCTTAAGCTTATAGATATAATATAATAAGTAAAATTATTTTTAATGAAAATTATAAGTAGAGATAATAAAAGAACTAAATTTTAAATTTAGAAAATCTACAATACATTTCTGAATTAGATAGAAACTCATATTTTTATCTTTCTTAACTTTAAGAATTTCTAAACTTTAAGTTGGTCTCATTTACTGAATATTTTTTTCTAAATTAGACTGCTATATTTCTAAATCAAAATTTTAGTAACTTCTAAAGAAACTCATATACATATCATACATATGTAGTTTTTAGAGATTGAAGTGTCACTTGATGACAAGTAACATTTTAAGTTTGGGGGATTTTGATAAACCTAAATTATATAGTGTTTTTAAACACATTTTTATACATATTTTTGAGATATTGCGCTTTAATGGAATGTATTTTCGTATTTTTCTTGCAGATACAAATAAAAAGGTGAAAAATGCTTAAAGGAGTGAAAAAGGATCAAATTTACAGCAAAAAGGTGAAAAATATGCAAATGACTTTTGGCGCCTAAGCGCTAGATCCGGAGCTTAAGCGCCAGTTAAACAGAGAAGGCCGCGCCTAAGCCCCAGAGGTCTCGCGCTTAAGCGCTAGTGGCTGTTACTAGACGAGTAAAGTCAGTTTTTGCAAATTTTGAAGAGATTTTTTAGGCACCCATTGGCTTAATAGGTNGTAGTTTTTAGAGATTGAAGTGTCAGTTGATGACAAGTAACATTTTAAGTTTGGGGGATTTTGATAAACCTAAAAAATATAGTATTTTTAGACACATTTTTATACCTATTTTTTAGATATTGCGCTTTAATGGAAGGTATTTTTATATTTTTCTTGCAGATACAAATAAAAAGATGAAAAATGCTTAAAGGAGTGAAAAAGAATCAAATTTGCAGCAAAAAGGTGAAAAATGTGCAAATGACTTTTGGTGCCTGAGCGCCAGATCCGGAGCTTAAGTGCCAGTTAAACAGAGAAGGTCGCGCCTAAGCGCCAGAGGTCTCGCGCTTAAGCGCTAGTGGCTGTTACTAGACGAGTAAAGTTAGTTTTTGTGAATTTTGAAGAGGTTTTTGAGGCACCCATTGGCTTAATAGGTGGTTATAACCACCACAGATGAAAATTATCACGAAAGGATGCATCTCTTTGGGAAATACATCGAATTAGGACACATGTTGAAGAGTTTTCAAGGCACCTCTTGGAAAACTATAAGAGAAAGAAGAGAGGACTTTGAAAGGAGTCCTGAAAAGGCCCGAAAAAGTTGGAGTCCTAAAAATACTTAGAAAGTTTTGAAAGTTCATCAATTTGGGGAGTTAGTTGGAGAGATTTTCAGGCACCACTTTTACTTTTATTTTATCATTTTTGTTAGTTTATTTTGAGTGATTGTAATGAAAAAAGAATCAAGGGAACTTCAAGGGTTTGGTGGAGAAGTTGAGATAAGTTTTTATCTTTTTGCTTTGAGATTACTTTTGATTTTAATTGAGACTTGTTGGTTTGACAATGATTTCTACTTTTAAACTAAAGTGTGGTTTTATTTTGTCCATGAATTCTGAGTAGTTTTCTTTATCTTTCTTCTTAAAATGATAAGTAATTAAGTTTTGGATGGAAATTATAGAGAGTATTGATCTTTAATGTTGGAAGAAGTTGTGATGATTTAAATTCATGCACTTCATTTACTTCTTGATTTGGCCAATCCAGATGTTAAAATCTGTTGTGAGAACATGTAAGAACAGGACTGGTATTGTCTCAGTCAACAATTGGAAAGAATCACATGAGGTTGTATGAATGAGAATGTAGTTCATATGATTGAGTGCAAATAAATAGGAAAATATTCATTGAAGGGTGTAGAGTTAGAGGACTTTAAAATGACAGGTTAGAGCCCCCAACTTGATTTTTTGTTTTAGGTTCTAATACGAGATGTTAGCCCCTAGGTGGAGGGAATCGAGGGAACTCTAGAGTGAAAGCTAGTATCTTCTCTGCCTAGCCGGTCTTCAGAACTATTCAAATTTTAAATTAGCCAATTTTCTTTATAGCAACTCTAGTAAGGGTAAAAAATATTGTTGTTCCTATTTGACACAACACAATTTGCATACTTCCACAACATAATTCCTATACTTATGACTGATTCATGATAAGAAGAAAGATATATTCTTATTAAGTGTTTTTCATCTACAAAACTCCAGTTATCTTTTTAAGTTGTTACTGTTTTGTCAAAATATCAAAAATAACAAAAATTCTTTGAATTTTTATTACTGCAAAATATATTCAATTTAAGTAATTGTCTTTTTAAAAATAGAAAATTTTCTAAAAGTTTATATTGTTTAAATTCCCTATGGGTTTGATATTCAGGTCTTAATCAAAAAATCTTATATTACTTGATAATGATGCGTATACTTGCGTAGTATCCCAATATATATAAATTAAAAGTTAAATTCTTATTTTTCTTCAGGATCAAGCTTTTTGTTTTGTTGCAAAGGAAACATAGTGAAATATAATTTGAATTATTGTTGTACTTTGCATATTAGCAGTATCAAGGGATCAACCAACAACTAATTTCAACATGGAAGAGTGACAAAATATTATTAAATTATTCAAGGTGCAGGTAGGTAGTATGATAGGATGCAATTAAAAAACAAACAAGATCAACTAAAAAATGATTGGAAAATCTGGAAAGAATTGAAGTGAGGAACCTCGGGTTTGGGTTGGGATCCGATAAAGCGAACAATTGATGCTTCAGAGGAATGGTGGCTAGATAGTTTGGAGGTGAGCATTTATAAAACACCCACTGCTTTTATCAAGTTTTCAATTCTTTCAGATGACTCATCCTATCAATTTGTAGCTGGTGTTGTTTACAAAAAAATTTAAATAAAGTGGCATCAATCTTGAGCTAGAAAGAAGTTAAACCATATGTTTAGTGGTATTTTGGCAAAGAGCAATAATGCATGCACCCTAATGAGACGGGGTTTGGTGGCATCGATGAAAAACTTGGATGTTGAATAAACATGTGATTCCAATGAAGGCCCTAGAACCTCAACGAAGTTGAATTCACCAGTCGATCAAAGTGTTTTATGGTTGAGAAAAAGAAAAAAAGAATGTGCTACTTTCATTAGAAGCCAAATTTCAAAACCGATCAATAACTTTATGCACCAATGACATTGACCCATCACATGCAACATCCATTCAGTAGGTTATGCAAATTCTAGAGGCAAGCCCAGAAATTTATGAGGACATGTCATTGTATTTGTTATTTATAAAGTTGCTTGAAGACCCAACCCAAAGAGAGATTCTCATGACGATGACCCCTGACCGCAGGGTGCATTATTTAAGTTGTTTTCATGCGAACAAAGACACCTGAGGGACACTTGAATTTTATTTTATTCTAGCTAGACATTTTATATTTGCTTTTCGACGGCTTGTTATCCATGCTACTTTGGATTTTTATTTTGTCGTTGAAAAGCTATGAATGCTTATTTGTATTTTTATTTTCCATCATTATGTTTTGTATTTGCTTCTCTAATTTTATTTGCATGTGACGTTTGGTAGCTAAATTGGTGATTGTTATGTGTTAGCTACATGAATGCAAATAAAGAAAAACACAAAAAGAGAATTGTGGTTGCAGTTTGTTTGATGTATGAGTATTATAACTCATACATAGTGTGCTCTCCTTGCATAACATCCTCATACATTTGTGACAAGTGGGTTGGGGAGTTGCTTGCAGACCACCCAACAAGATTCAACATTATGTTTTGTATGACACAGTCTGTATTCATCGATCTCTTGGATGAAAAACATAAGAATCATGGACTTCATGGCTCCTTCAAAATGACTTCACGAAAGATGTTAGCAATAACCCTTTACATATTATCACAGAATGAATCTATGAGAAGAGTCATGGAGCGATTCCAACACTCATCTATAACAATCTGTAGGTATCTTTTAAGTTGGGTTGAATGCATTAGTCGGTTTTTATCACAAGTTATCAAACCAACTGACCCAACATTCGAAAGGAATTCCATAGAGATTTTGCAAGACACACAACATATGTCATATTTTGAGATAAATTTACTTATTTATTATAGTCATATATTGAACATAATAATTTAGTTAACCTTATTTCACTTCTTTGAACAATATTAGAGTGACTGATGGAACACATGTAGATGCACGTGTTATAAATAATGAGAAGATCGTATTCTTCGGGTGATGCAGTTCACCACCGCAGAATGTCATTGTTATATGTGACTTCAAAATGTGTTTCACTTTTGTCATGGTCTATTGGGAGGGCAGTGAACATGATAGTCAGATTTTTAAATTTGGAACACGAACTAAAAAATACAACTTTCCTCATCCACCCTAGGTTTGCTTGAGACCGAACCAGTCAGATATTGTTCTTACTACAATATTAGTCAGATATTGTTCTTACTACAATATTAATCGTTGTATTAATAACTTCGTAAAATTATTCAGTCAATGTTGGATATTTTTTAGGTTTCTGAAGCTCTATCCTGATATGAAATATCACGTGCCTAACTTCAAGAGAGCCAGCAATATCACTCAAGACATGAGAGAAATGTTCAACAAGAGACACTACTCCTCACACGCTGTTATTGAAAGAACATTTGAAGTTTAGAAGAATAACAGAGAATTGTGACTTCTTTAGGTGGGCAGATTGGAGGATTCCACCGCCAAGAGTGCTCGAGTGTGAAGAGTTTCTCTGGAGGATGACTTACCTCGTGAATAAACCAGCCGCATTTTTAAAATAATATTCTCATATTATCAATTATTATTTAAATAGTCATTTTTTTTAAATTTTGGTTGTTATGTTACTCATTGATTAGTGAGTTATCTATTTTTATTTTGTAATGTTTGAACTTGATATTTGCTTTCAAGTATGGAATGTGCTAGCAAGATTAGTTATGTTATAAACAACATTATAATATAAAGGTAGAAATGTCATTTGTTCAAAAACAGCTGCAACACAATTATTTCAAAATTGCAAATTAAAAGAAAAAAGACACCCAATATAACCACAACAGCTTCCGTGCAACACATTGTTGCCACAACGGTCGTACAACAGTTTTTAAATAAGCTACAACTGCCCCAAACATGCCCTTAATTTTTTTATTTGATTTGGTTTTAGATTGCTTTGAATTTTTTTGGGTTTTATTTGAATTTATGAGTTCATTTGGTCTTTCGATGTCCAGAGTTTTAATTTTAAAACTTTAATGAAGGTTGTATTTTAACTTTGATTTGAGTGTATTAAGTTTAAATCTTAGTTGGTGATTTTTAGGAAGTTTTAAATTTCACTTTTGGTGACTTCAATTTTTCTTCGGGCTAATTTTTATAATTTAATTTCCTTTTGATGATTTTAATTTTCTTTAGGTATAATTTTGATGATTTTTAGGATCTTAATTTTGGAAGTCCCATCAGAGGGTAAACCTTTCCTTAGTCTAAAATTAGCCTCATACCCAATGGGCTATTTATTAAACCAAAGAAAAGGTCATCGGACCGTATGGATGCAAAGTGGGCTCCCTGGTGGGAGATTTTTATGCACCACACACTATAGAACTTTCCTAGGACTTTTACTTAAATGATCTGGCACGACATTTTGAAAAATAATATCACTTTTGAGGGAATTAAATATTATCTATAAAATGGACTCGATCACCAGATGATGAAGACTGTAAGTCTACGGAACCAGGGTTTCTTCCCCGTACCTTACATGTGTAAGATAAGTTTTATATTTTATTCGGGGGTTGTGTTCTCTATAAGGGTAAACCATTATAGTTAATTACATTTATAGAGTTGTGAGCCCTAAAGAAAAGTCACTAGTAATATAATGATTTAGACTATTAAGATTGGACTTTCATAATTAAAATGTTGGAGGTGAAGGAAGGATTTAAAGTGGAAAGCTTAAGCTTAAAATGTTTGGACTTACAATTCAATTATAATGTCATTAAAAGGCCCAAACAAAGGGAATTAACCATATAGGGAAGGAGGTTTACCTCAAGCATCATGAGTGATAAGGAGTTTGAGAAAAGTTGGTAATAGTTTTAATTGATCAGGAAAAGTAAAAGGGATTACNACTTAGTGATTTTAATATCGTAAATAATAATAAAACGTTTTATTTTTACCGCCGCATTAGCAAAAAAGAAGTTGAGGAGGCTTTAAAGAAAACCAAAGGTGGAAAGTCTGTAGTCCAATTGAACTGTGGAAATATTTGGGAGATTTGGGAGTTTCTTGGCTTACTAAACTCTTTAATGTGTGGAAATATTTGGGAGATTTGGGAGTTTCTGGGCTTACTAAACTCTTTAATATTATTTTAATAAAGGGTGGAAAGTCTGTAGGACCTGATGATATCCCAATTGAAGTGTGAAAATATTTGGGAGATCTGCAGGACCTGATGATATCCCAATTGAAGTGTGGAAATATTTGGGAGATTTGAGTTTCTTATACTAAACTCTTTAATATTATTTTAAAAACTAAAACGATGCCTGAGGAGTGGAGGAAGAGTATTTTGGTCATCTGTAGGACTTGATGATATCCCAATTGAAGTGTGGAAATATTTGGGAGATTTGGGAGTTTCTTGGCTTACTAATTTTAAAACTAAAAAGATGCCTGAGAAGTGGAGGAAGAGTGATTTGATCCCCATTTTTAAGAATAAAGGGGATGCACAAGAGTGTGCAAATTATAGAGGAATTAAGTTGATGTGTCATACTTTAAAATTATGGGAGAGGGTAATTGAACATAGGTTAAGGGTCTGTTTGGGACAGCTCATGCTTTTCAAGATAGCAGCTTATCCTGAAAGGCGGCCCGCGGGTCAACGCCGACCCGCAGCCTGGTTTTAGTATAAAAAATTCAAACGCGGCAGACAGCGTTTTCAAAAAAGCTCAAACCAAACGGTTAGGCGGCGTTTTCAAAAACACTGCCGCACTTATAAGCTGCCCCAAATGGCCCCTAAGATGCATCACAAAAATTTCTCATAATCAATTTGGATTTATGCTTGGTGGGTCTACTATGGAAGCTATGCATTTATTGAGAGGTTTGATGGAGAAGTTCAGAGATAATAAGNTGTTGCATCCTTCTTTTTTTTGGCCAGTTGCATGTCAAGCCCTTCCCCCCTGCCGGTCTGCTTTGTTGGTATGTTTCCCGGTTGCTGGAGCTCCCGACCTCCTTGAGGCGATCCTCGTCGTCAAGCCTTCTTCCCAGCAGTCGGATGCCTACCTGTATGGATCCCTTCTCAGTTTGAAAAGCTCAGCTTTCTTTCTCCCTCACCAACAAGCGTGCGAGCCGGCCAGAACTTGGCTGGAAGCCTTCTCATCATCCTGTTTTTCTCCTTGCGATGCAGAGAGATCTGAAACCCCCATTTTTCTTCTCCTTCTATTGTGTGTTTTCACTAAAACCATGGAGGTTGTTGGATGAAGCTTGGGGGATCCAGGGCTAAAATCAGTAAAGCCCGAATTGGTGAAGTCAGCGGCCTTCTTCTCATCCAAACCGACCATCCGACAAGATTTAGGTCAAATCCATGTTACATCTTGTTCTAAATCCGACATAAGCAATCCTCATTAAAGGGTATATTGTTGATATGTTGTGGTCTCTTTCATGGTTGGGGGATAATAGAGATGAGCTTATAGTATTGCATTCTCCCTCATAATGGGGTGACCTTGTTGGTTTTCATTTCTTGTCAGCTGGGACTTTGTTGGAGCTCCTACCACAACGTTGCGACGACATCGTTGTAGCTCGTATTTCCGAGCAACCCTTTACACAGGTACGTTTTGGTCATATTAGGGTTAGTGGTGTCTAGGCGTGTGAGTTTGATTGCCCTCACGAGGTGTTTGCGCTAGTGTGAGCCGGCGTTGTTAGGCGCATTCGTGATGTATCGTTTATTCACCTAGAGCTAGCCTTTAGGTTAGGACTTTTTATACGTGACCGAACACTCTCCGTAGAGCCAAGTGTCTCTCCTTTGTTGTGGCCTTAACATAAGTTCTGATGGGTCGGAGTCCTTCACTCCCCTTACTCTGGATTCCCCAAGTTTACTTAGAGAAACTGAGAGGTCAGACTTGGAAAAACGATAGAAGCTTTGTAGTTGGATCACTTTGCGAAGTCTGGAGAAGTTCACGAGCTAGCTCATTTCGTGCGCCGTGTGGAGAGTTTCCCCCTTGGAGATCCTAGGAGAAAATTTCCACATTTCCTCACCAAAGTAAGAGGCGGCGATGCCGTTTCCCAGGTGAGGTCACTAACATGGGCTTGGTTGGCTATCTGCATGTTGGTTTGCTTCAGATTGCACTCATTTTGCTTTGGGCATATTTGCATTTTGNCTTGTCTGCTGGGAACTTCGTTGGAGCTCCTACCACAGCGTTGCGACGATGGCGTTGTAGAGCGTATTTCCGAGCAACCCTTCACACAGGTACGTTTTGGTCATATTAGGATTAGTGGTGTCTATGCGTGTGGGTTTGATCGCCCTCACGAGGTGTTTGCGCTGGTGTGAGCCGGCGTGGTTAGGCGCATTCGTGATGCATCATTTATTCACCTAGAGATAGCCTTTAGGTTAGAACTTTTTATACGTGACCGAACACTCTCCGTAGAACCAAGTGTCTCTCCTTTGTTGTGGCCTTAGCATAAGTTTTGACGGGTCGGAGTCCCTCACTCCCCTTACTCTGGATTCCCAAAGTTTACTTGGAGAAACTGGGAGGTCGGACTTGGCAAAGCAAGAGAAGCTTTGTAGTTGGCTCACTTTGCGAAGTCTGGAGAAGTTCACGAGCTAGCCCATTTCGTGCGCCGTGGAGAGTTTCCCCCTCGGAGATCCTAGGAGAAACTCCCCACATTTCCTCACCAAAGTAAGAGGCGGCGATCCGTTTCCCAGGTGAGGTCACTAACATGAGCTTGGTTGGCTATCTGCATGTTGGTTTGCTTCAGATTGCACTCATTTTGCTTTGGGCATATTTGCATTTTGCTTTGCTCCGGCTGGTCATCCTGGCTTGGTGAGCATCTCACTTTGGTTCGACCGTCCGCCCCGGCTCGGTTAACCGATTAATTTGGCTCGACCAGCAGCCCGACCCGGTCAACCGTGCACTTTTGTTTGACGGGCCACCACAGCTCAGCCGACCGATCATTTGCATGCTTGTATGCTTTTTTGGATCATTTTGCATACTCGTTTGCATGTGCTTGTTTGCTTGCTTGTATGATGCATTACATCTTGTATGTGTTAGCTTGCACGATCACTATCATTTGCTTGTGTTGCACCTCTTCTGGTCGCTGCCTCCATAACATACCCATTTCATGGGCCTCAATCTCCATGACACGCCCACCCTTCAGGTCACTATCTCTGCGGCACACCCATCTGTCCTCGGGTCACTGCCTCTATGACACACCCACTTCTCGAGCCCCTGCCTTTAGGGCAAGCCCATCCTCGGGTCATGGCCTCTACGACACACCCACTTCTCGGACCCCTGCCTCTATGGTATGCACATCCTCGGTTCACTGCTACCATGACATACCCATTTCTCGGTCCCTACCTCCAAGGTGCGCCCATCATTGGGCCACTACCTCCATGGCACACCCACTTTGTGGGTTGCCACCTCTATGGTGAACCCAGTTTTTTGAGTCACTGCTTCACGACACACTCATCACTTTTGGCATTTGAATGTTTGCATTTGCATTTACATGTTTGCATGGATAGCGAGCCAGGCTTAGTAGGTGAGTGACCCCGTGTCGGTCGCGATGCCTTAACGAGCATTGCTTTCCAGGTCGATCCCGAAGAGAAATGCGAGTTAAGTCACCGTGATTGACACCAATATGACTGTGCTAAGGATCCAATGGATCTAACTTGTGTCACCCCTCTTCGTGACGCCTGTTAGATCCTTCGGATCTTTAAGACGGGTCCGACATGGCTACCTCGTCAAAGTCATATTATACCCGGACTTACCCTGCAGTTAGATACTAGGTTAATGCACTTTCTCGGTAGATGGCGTTCTAGGCTAGGATTTACGTTGCTACGTAGTCTTTTTGATGTCTGGCTAGTTTTCCTTGCTGGATTGGTTGCCCTAGTCAGGTATCATTCTTTTGCATTGTGCCCATGGTGCGATTGCATGCTTCATATGTATGGTAGTATGTTAGGGTGCTTTTCTGCAGGGAGCCGTGCGTCTATGTACACACACATATACCGCTATGTGGGGAGCAAATAAGGATTTCTAATAACTTGCTTGCAGGTGTTATTTAGCTCCTCCACTTATAAGACATAACTCATTATACATTATATGCATGTGAGCTTTCTCGCTAACATTTGTTTTCATGCAGGATTGAGTCTTTTCTCATTTTCCTATGTACTTTTAGAGTCTAAGAGAGTCTTGTAGCATAAATAAAATACAGGCATGTGTTCCAAGGTGTTTGGTGTGGGAACCACGTGAAGAGGACTAGGAGCTGATGCTCGTGCCCCGTATCTTAATTCTACATTTTTATATTGATTTATATAATTAGGGGTAAACATGTATATGCGGAGTCCGACCACTCATTTTTTCTCTGGGATATATTCCCGGCCCAGCGGCACCGACCTTTTATTATTTTATTTTGCTTGTTTGCTTTTTGTCAAAAGCATGCTTGCATTGCCTAGATCATTTTTCCTTGTTTCTTTCTATGGTTGTCTGGTTCTCAGGATAATGCAATCTAGGCTCATTAAGGGCCCTAAAATTATAAAGTTTTTTGATAATTAAAATTTAAGATTAAAATTTTAAGGACTTTTATTTCCTGCATATATTAATATGGTTAAAATATTTAAGATAGTTAAAATTTAGGATTAAAATTTTGGTTTTGACATAAAACACATGAAAACATGTTAAATTGTATATAACGAAATCAACTAACCACATTGAAAGTGAATTGAAGTAAAAGCCCTTTGATATATGCAGAGAACATGGATGATTGCATGAATTAACATTAAAACAAAATAATTCGAGGAAATTAAATGAAATGCCCCGTAAAACATGGATAGAACTTGATAATGTACAATAAATATTTGAAGAATTTCATGTTTGTATGGGGGAATTTTGATTTGAATATGTAATTTGAACACTATACCCTTTACTTTGTGTTGAATTCCTTTGAATATGATGTGTTCTTTCTTTTAATTGATCCTTGCTTCTTGCTTACATGCCTAGTATTCTCCTTGATCTTCACAGCTTGATGAAGAAAAAGAGAAGGGATCCTCTCGGTTTTTCCTTGGGGAAGAGAAAGTGGTTTCTGGTTTGGCTTGAAGGAGGAAAACTGAAGAGAGGGAGGCACGAAATGAAAGGGATGAAATCCTCTCAGTTTTGCCTTGGGGAAGAGAAAGTGGTTTTGGGTTTGACTTGAAAGTGGAAAATTGAAAAGAGGGAGGCAAGAAATGAGGGAAATGACTTGGGTTTGAAGGATTTTTGGCTAAGCAGTGGGGGAGTGAGGTTCTTTTGGAGAGTAAGGTGGCTACAAGGAGGGGGGACATCTAAGATGATGAGGGGAGTTAGTTTTTTAAATTGTATGGTGAGGATTTGACCAAATCGGAGGGAAAACGGAGGGGATCCATGGGTATGTTGAATTAGATCAATGAGGAAATTCTCTTGAATCGATGAAGTGGCACAAGGAGAGTGGTCAGATTAGAAAGTGGATGGAGGGCTTAGATTGAATGGCAAAGTGGTAATTTTTGCCAAAGAGTGGAGCATTTCGGTAAATTGTCAAGGGTTGTTAGGAAAAACTAAAATTATATACCATTTTGAAGAGGATAAAACAAGAATTCCAATGGTTTAAACCATTTTGAGAAAGGAATTCTCTAGCTCAGGATATGACTATATGAAGGGTGAAGGTGATTATGAGATAGTTATGGGTAGCCANCGGTTCTTTTGGAGAGTAAGGTGGCTACAAGGAGGGGGGACATCTAAGATGATGGGGGAGTTAGTTTTTTAAATTGTATGGTGAGGATTTGATCAAATCAGAGGGAAAACGGAGGGGATCCATGGGTAGATTGAATTAGATCAATGAGGAAATTCTCTTGAATCGATGAAGTGGCATAAGGAGAGTGGTCAGATTAGAGAGTGGATGGAGGGCTTAGATTGAATGACAAAGTGGTAATTTTTGCCAAAGAGTGGAGCAGGGTTGTTAGGAAAAACTAAAATTATATACCATTTTGAAGAGGATAAAACAAGAATTCTAATGGTTTAAACCATTTTGAGAAAAGGAATTCTCTAGCTCAGGATATGACTATATGAAGGATGAAGGTGATTATGAGATAGTTATGGGTAGCCATCGTAAAAAAATGACTTTAGCTCATTTTAAAGACAATAATTCAAGGAATTTAATGTTCAAAGTGGTTTTGGTTGATTCAAGCTCAGTAAAAAAGATATGACTGGTCAAAGTAGGCCCCACTCTAAAAGAGAGAAAATGGTGATTTTTTAGGAAAAAAATTATTAGATTTTGTTTATCAAAATTATTTATTAATAAATTTAGAACTTCTTTTGTTGAAGTTTGGGGTTGATTNTGTAAAAAAAATGCTTTAGCTCATTTTAAAGACAATAATTCAAGGAATTTAATGGTCAAAGTGGTTTTGGTTGATTCAAGCTCGGTAAAAAAGATATGACTGATCAAAGTAGGCCCCACTCTAAAAGAGAGAAAATGGTGATTTTTTAGGAAAAAAATATTAGATTTTGTTTATCAAAATTATTTATTAATAAATTTAGAACTTCTTTTGTTGAAGTTTGGGGTTGATTTGAAGACTTTTGAAGGAGTTATGATCAAATTATCATTTTATTACAAAAATTATTATTTTCAATTTTGATTAACATCGGCTCAAAAGGTACCCAAACAGGGTCAGAATAAAGCACAAAAAACTCATTTGAAAGATTTTGACAATACAGATGCAATGGCGACGTTCGTTTTCAAAAATAATGACTCGTTAAAATTTTTTTATGTACAACTATTTTTCATGTATGGGAATCCGGAATGCATAATTTTACATGCAAACGGTGTAAGATGACCACCAAATTGGTTTGCTTGATTTTATATTTGAATTTGAAGATCATGCAATTTATATGTAATTTGGGCCATCAGATTGACCTGTGGGAGAAAACAATTATTTTAGGGGTTATGACAATAATCAACATGCATGATATTTTGACTTGAAGAATTCCATGTAAAAATTGTTTTAGTTGATCATCAAGTTTTTATTGCATGGTCTTTATTGATGATAATAGGCCTCATGCCATGTTCAAAATCAAGTTTTGAGTCTTACAATAGCCTCGGGTGAGAAAACAATAATCTCTAGGTTTGAGTGTTAGGTTTAATTTTACGGTATCTCTGAAGTTGGTTAGATTGATTGTGTTTGATGACTGTTTTGGCTTCCTTTAATTTTATTGAGTTGAAATTTCAATTTTCTTAAGATCAAACTTGAGTGAAGTCCAATTAAGATCAACTTGGGGAAACAAGGTTGACAAAAAATGAGGTCAACATCTACTCCCTAAGACTAGAGGGAATACTTGTGTAACCCATGTTTACTGCCAAAGGTATTCCGAACCACTTTGAAACTATGAAAAGCTCCACATGCCATGATCATGGTACTCCATGAGAATTTCTAATTATGAGGTTGGTTATAGTCGAGGGATATCAATGTGTCTGGGACGATGGAAAGTCATGGGCATCCTGATTGGTGGCGTTATTCCCATAGTTTAGGTTAGTCTACCCATTAGGGTTATGTATAGAGTCTAGGTTTCACTTTCATCTAAAAATCCTTCATATCCAACTCTATTCCCTAGTTTAAGAGCTTCAACAACTTCAGTTAGTCAAACTAAATGTTCCTAAGTAATCCCTTTTACTTTTCCTGATCAATTAAAACTATTACCAACTTTTCTCAAATTATCACTCATGATGCTTGAGGTAAACCTCCTTCCCTATATGGTTAAATCCCTTTTTTTGGGCCTTTTAATGACACTATAATTGAATTGTAAGTCCGATCCTTTTAAGCTTAAGCTTTCCACTTTAAATCCTTCCTTCACCTCCAACATTTTAATTATGAAAGTCCAATCTTAATAGTCTAAATCATTATATTACTAGACACTTTTCTTTAGGGCTCACAACTCTATAAATGTAATTAACAATGATGGTTTACCCTTATAGAGAACACAACCCCATAAATAAAATATAAAACTTATCTTACACATGTAAGGTACGGGGAAGAAACCCTGGTTCTGTAGACTTACAGTCTTCATTATCTTGTGATCGGGTCCATTTTATAGATAATATTTAATTCCCTCGAAAGTGATATTATTTTTCAAAATTTCGTGCCAGATCATTTAAATAAAAGCCCTAAGAAAGTTCTATAGTGTGTGGTGCATAAAAATCTCCCACCAGGGAGCCCACTTTGCATCCATACGGTCCGATGACCTTTTCTTTGGTTTAATAAATAACCCATTGGGTATGATGTTAATTTTAGAGTAAGGAAAGGTTTACTCTCTGATTGGACTTCCAAAATTAAGATCCTAAAAATCATCAAAATTATACCAAAAGAAAATTAAAATCATTAAAAGGAAATTAAATTATAAAAATTAGCCCAAAGAAAAATTGAAGTCACCAAAAGTGAAATTTAAAACTTCCTAAAAATCACTAACTAAGATTTAAACCTAAAACTAAATACACCCAAATCAAAGTTAAAATCCAACCATCATTAAAGTTTTAAAATTAAAACTCTGGACATCGAAAGACCAAATGAACTCATAAATTCAAATAAAACCCAAAAAAATTCAAAGCAATCTAAAACCAAATCAAATAAAAAAATTAAGGGCATGTTTGGGGCAGCTGTAGCTTATTTAAAAGCAGTTGTACGACCGTTGTGACAACAAGGTGTTGCACGGAAGCTGTTGTGGTTATATTGGCTGTCTTTTTTCTTTTAATTTGCAATTTTGAAATAGTTGTGTAGCAGCTGTTTTTGAACAAATGACATTTCTGCCTTTATATTATAATGTTTTTTATAACATAACTAATCTTGCTAGCACATTCCATACTCGAAAGCAAATATCAAGTTCAAACATTACAAAATGAAAATAGACAACTCACTAAACAATGAGTAACGTAAGAACCAAAATTAAAAAAAATGACTATTTAAATAATAATTGATAATATGAGAATATTATTTTTAAAATGCGGCTAGTTTATTCACGAGGTAAGTCGTCCTCTAGAGAAACTCTTCACGCTCGAGCACTCTTGCCGGTGGAATCCTCCAATCTGCCCACCTAAAGAAGTCACAATTCTCTGTTATTCTCCTTGGACAGCTGAAAAACTGTCTTCCATAGCCATGTGGCTATCGTGAAGTCCATTGTAGTTCACAATAACAGTACAATTCTTTGGAGGTGCCGAAAATCTTCGAGCTTATCTTTCCTGAAGGCTCAAAATCATAAAGCGCTTACTTTAGATGTAACATTAGTAAAATTTAATAATATAAGTAATCAATTAAAGTTTTATGCAGCAGTGAGGTCTTAGAGAACACAGTATATAAACCAATGAATCTGTCACTACAAAAAGACAACCGACCTTATAAAAAAAGGGTTCTTGGTTGTCTTTAACCAATGTAATACCGAGCTTGTGTGTGTCGCATATGCATATCACCAATAAAAATGTCGTCCAGAAGAAACTCAAAAACCACTGAGAAAGGAGAGGAACTTAGTTGCCTTCATTGAGATATCAGATGTGACAAGAACCAATAACGACATATAGTCATCGAGAAGAACCCTTAAGGATGAATGTCTCATTATATAGATCCAAAACCCACAGAAAAAACATGTAATATTTTGGTTACATTTATTACCCAGGGTTGCCTCATCAACCATCCAAGTGGAAAAGAATACATGCTTAAGGAAAATAAATATACATGATTTATATAAAATACTAATACAATAAGCATTAAATGCATAAGAAAAAGAAATATACATGACTTGTATAAACTACTGATATAATAAACAGTAAATATTTTCAACTTACATTACAAATAAAATAAAAACAAAAAATAGACCTTCCTTCCATTCAACCTCCAATTATAACATCCGCAATTCATTCCCTCAACTCTGCCATCTCACTTGCACATTTCCCATCTTGAGTGCAAGTTTTGGGCACATCAATTTTGGCCTTTGATAAAGTTGTCTAAGATGATATTCATATGCCTTAGCAGAGGCATGTAAATGATCTTCATTAGCCCTACTGAAAATATCGTTGCGGGATGAATGTCATCTAATATAGTTGTGGAGAGCCATCTTGGCGAGCACAATCTGCACTTGTTTATAAACAAATATGTAGGCACATCGCGTAGTATGTCTCATTTCTTTTTCTAAACTTCAAATGTTCTTTTAATAACACCGTGTGAGGAGTAGTGTCTCTTGTTGAACATTTCTCTCTTGTCTTGAGTGATATTGCTGGCTCTCTTGAAGTTAGGTACGTGATATTTCATATCAGAATAGAGCTTCAAAAACCTAAAAAATATCCAACATTGACTGAATAATTTTACTAAGTTATTAATACAACGAATTATAGTAAGAACAATATCTGACTAGTTCGGTCTCAAGCAAACCTAGGGTGGATGAGGAAAGTTGTATTTTTTAGTTCGTGTTGCAAATTTAAAAATCTGACTATCATGTTCACTGTCCTCCCAATAGACCATGACAAAAGTGAAGCATATTTTGAAGTCACATATAACAATGACATTCTGCGGTGGTGAACCGCATCACCCGAAGAATGTGATCTTCTCATTATTTATAACATGTGCATCCACATGTGTTCCATCGATCACTCTAATACTGTTCAAAGAAGTGAAATAAGGTTAACTAAATTATTATGTTCAATATCTGACTATAATAAATAAGTAAATTTATCTCAAAATATGACATATGTTGTGTGTCTTGCAAAATCTCTATGGGAGTCCTTTCGAATGTTNTCGTCTCATTAGGGTGCATGCATTATTGGTCTTTGCCAAAATACCACTAAACATACGGTTTAACTTTTTTCTAGCTCAAGATTGATGCCACTTTATTTAAAATTTTTTGCAAACAACACGAGCTACAAATTGATAGGATGTCATCTGAAAAAATTGAAAACTTGATAAAAGCAGTGGGTGTTTTATAAATGCTCACCTCCAAACTATCTTGCCACCATTCCTCTGAAGCATCAATTGTTCGCTTTATCTGATCCCAACCCAAACCCGAGGTTCCTCACTTCAATTCTTTCTAGATTTTCCAATCATTTTTAGTTGATCTTGTTTGTTTTTTAATTGCATCCTATCGTACTACCTACCTGCACCTTGAATAATTTAATAATATTTTGTCACTCTTCCATGTTGAAATTAGTTGTTGGTTGATCCCTTGATACTGCTAATATGCAAAGTACAACAATAATTCAAATT
>JXCR01143644.1:107461-135924 GCA_002079205.1 Phalaenopsis hybrid cultivar
ACATAATTAATTTTTTTTCTTTTCAAATCAAATTCACATGTAGCACATTTGAGAACAAATAAAAATTCCAATTTTTTAAAATATTTTTCATCCCCCCAAACTTAATTTTTTAACAGATTAAACAGTTTAGCATCAAATATATATAAGCAGGAATGAAAATTTAAAAATAACATGCCAATAAGAATTTTAAACCCTAATGATACAAGTATAAAACTAAAAACAGGAGTAAAATTAATTTTTGATATCAAAATTTTCTATATTTTTATTTTACTTTAACATGTAGAGATTCAATAGACTTCTAAACGGTGGGTATAAACATAAAAGCAAACATACAAACTATTGACATCACAATCTTAACATAAAGACAAACTTGCAAACATGATAAAAGCAAAATAAAGGGTAGCAGTTTCTGAATTTCAAGTTTAAGTTCTACGCTAGCAAGATTTTCTACTTTATAACAGATATGAAATTAAGTTAAGTTCTAAACTAATTAATACAGTACTAAACACAAAACAATAGTTACTACCCTAAAATTTAAAAATAAAATACTAACTACCACAAATGTCATTATAACAATAAAACATAAGAGTCCAAAACACAATATAGTCTAAAACAACACACAGATGCAAATGTATCAAGCCCAGGCCACATAGTTCATATCATATTACAATCATAAAATAAATCTCTCAGCTCTACTCTTCATCCTCAGAATCACCGCTATACCACTTTTCTGTAGGCTCATAATCAGGATATCGAGGATATGGAGGAAATTGCACTCCTAGGTCACCTCTAATCAATCTATCCAAAGATGAGTGAAATTTCTCTTCATAATCACTCTTCCTTCTATTATAACTATTAATATGATATGCAAAACACTCTAAATTTTGTACTNTTTAAGAGTTTCTCAAGCCTTATACTTTAAAAAGATCAAATGCAGAACCAATTTTGATTAGACACTAATCCTCAAGCTTCTCCTTCCTAATTTTTTTCTCTTTTTCTTTTTCTTTTTCTTTTTCTTTTTCTTTTCTTTTCCTTCTCTTTCACTTTTTCTTTTCTTTTTCTTTTCTTTCTTTTTTTTTCTTTTTCTTTTTCTTTTCTTTCTCTTTCACGCTAGGATTACTACATCTGGATAGACCTATAATGATTGTGAATTCCACTTCTCCTTTCCTAAAGCAAAGTCTTGATATAAGTCTTTTACTTATAAATATAATAATAGTTTNTAAGGAAAAACCGAGAGGATCCCTTCTCTTTTTCTTCATCAAGTTGTGAAGATCAAGGAGAATACTAGGCATGTAAGCAAGAAGCAAGGATCAATTAAAAGAAAGAACACATCATATTCAAAGGAATTCAACACAAAGTAAAGGGTATAGTGTTCAAATTACATATTCAAATCAAAATTCCCCCATACAAACATGAAATTCTTCAAATATTTATTGTACATTATCAAGTTCTATCCATGTTTTATGGGGCATTTCATTTAATTTCCTCGAATTATTTTGTTTTGATGTTAATTCATGCAATCATCCATGTTCTCTGCATATATCAAAGGGCTTTTACTTCAATTCACTTTCAATGTGGTTAGTTGATTTCATTATATACAATTTAACATGTTTTCATGTGTTTTATGTCAAAACCAAAATTTTAATCCTAAATTTTAATTATCTTAAATATTTTAACCATATTAATATATGCAGGAAATAAAAGTCCTTAATATTANTAACCATATTAATATATGCAGGAAATAAAAGTCCTTAATATTATAATCCTAAATTTTAATTATCTTAAATATTTTATTTAAGATTTTATAGAAAAAACTTTAGAATTTTAGGGCCCATAATGAGCCTAGATTGCATTATCCTGAGAACCAGACAACCATAGAAAGAAACAAGGAAAAATGATCTAGGCAATGCAAGCATGCTTTTGACAAAAAGTAAACAAGCCAAATAAAATAATAAAAGGCCGGTGCCGCTGGGCCGGGAACATATCCCAGAGAAAAAAATGAGCGGTCAGACTCTGCATATACATGTTCACTCCTAATTATATACATCAATATAAAAATGTAGAATTAAGATACGGGGCACGAGCATCAGCTCCTAGTCCTCTTCACGTGGTTCCCGCACCAAACACCTTGAAACTCGTGCCTGTATTTTATTTATGCTACAAGACTCTCTTAGACTCTAAAAGTACATAGAAAAATGAGAAAAGACTCAATCCTGCATGAAAACAAATGTTAGCGAGAAAGCTCACATGCATATAATGTACAATGAGTCATGTCTTATAAGTGGAGGAGCTAAATAACACCTGCAAGCAAGTTATTAGAAATCCTTATTTGTTCCCCACATGGCAGTACATGTGTGTGTACATAGACGCACGGCTTCCTGCAGAAAAGCACCCTAACATACTACCATACATATGAAGCATGCAGTCACACCATGGGCACAATGCAAAAGAATGATACCTGCTAGGGCAACCAATCCAGCAAAGAAAACTAGTCAGACATCAAAAAGACTACGTAGCAACCTAAATCCTAGCCTAGCACGTCATCTACCGAGAAAGTGCATTAACCTAGTATCTACCTGTAGGGTAAGTCCGGGTATAGTATGACTTTGACGGGGTAGCCATGTCGGACCCGTCCTAAAGATCCGAAGGATCTAACAGGCGTCACGAAAAGAGGTGACACAAGTTAGATCCATTGGATCCTTAGCACAGTCATATTGGTGTCAAGCACGGTGACTTAACTAGCATTTCTCGCCGGGATCGACCTGGAAAGCAATGCTCGTAAGGCATCGCGACCGATACGGGGTCACTCACCTACTGAGTCTGGCTCGCTATCCATGCAAACATGTAAATGCAAATGCAAACATCAAATGCCAAAAGTGATGAGTGTGTCGTGAAGAAGTGACTCAAAAAACTGGGTTCACCGTAGAGGTGGCGACCCACCAAGTGGGTGTGCCATGGAGGTAGTGGCCCAACGATGGGCGCGCCTTGGAGGTAAGGACCGAGAAATGGGTATGTCATGGTAGCAGTGAACCGAGGATGGGCATGCCATAGAGGCAGGGGTCCGAGAAGTGGGTGTGTCGTAGAGGCCATGACCCGAGGATGGGCGTGCCCTAAAGGCAGGGGCCCGAGAAGTGGGTGTGTCATAGAGGCAGTGACCCGAGGACAGATGGGTGTGTCGCAGAGACAGTGACCTGAAGGGTGGGCGTGTCGTGGAGATTGAGGCCCGTGAAATGGGTATGTCATGGAGGCAGCGACCAGAAGAGGTGCAACACAAGCAAATGATACTAATCATGCAAGCTAACACATACAAGATGTAATGCATCATACAAGCAAGCAAACAAACACATGCAAACGAGTATGCAAAATGATCCAAAAAGCATACAAGCATGCAAATGATCGGTCGACTGAGCTGTGGTGGCCCGTCAAACCAATGTGCACAGTTGACCGGGTCAGGCTGCTAGTCGAGCCAAAGTAATCGGTTAACCGGGCCGGGGCGGACGGTCGAACCAAAGTGAGATGCTCACCAAGCCAGGACGACCAGTCGGAGCAAAGCAAAATGCAAATATGCCCAAAGCAAAATGAGTGCAATCTGAAGCAAACCAACATGCAGATAGCCAACCAAGCTCATGTTAGTGACCTCACCTGGGAAACGGATCGCCGCCTCTTACTTTGGTGAGGAAATGTGGGGAGTTTCTCCTAGGATCTCCGAGGGGGAAACTCTCCACGGCGCACGAAATGGGCTAGCTCGTGAACTTCTCCAGACTTCGCAAAGTGAGCCAACTACAAAGCTTCTCTTGCTTTGCCAAGTCCGACCTCCCAGTTTCTCCAAGTAAACTTTGGGAATCCAGAGTAAGGGGAGTGAGGGACTCCGACCCGTCAAAACTTATGCTAAGGCCACAACAAAGGAGAGACACTTGGTTCTACGGAGAGTGTTCGGTCACGTATAAAAAGTTCTAACCTAAAGGCTATCTCTAGGTGAATAAATGATGCATCACGAATGCGCCTAACCACGCCGGCTCACACCAGCGCAAACACCTCGTGAGGGCGATCAAACCCACACGCATAGACACCACTAATCCTAATATGACCAAAACGTACCTGTGTGAAGGGTTGCTCGGAAATACGCTCTACAACGCCATCGTCGCAACGCTGTGGTAGGAGCTCCAACGAAGTTCCCAGCAGACAAGAAATGAAAACCAGCAAGGTCACCCCATTGTGAGGGAGAATGCAATACTATAAGCTCATCTCTATCATCCCTCAACCATGAAAGAGACCACAACATATCATCAATATACCCTTTAATGAGGATTGCTTATGTCGGATTTAGAACAAGATGTAGCATGGATTTGACCTAAATCTTGTCGGATGGTCGGTTTGGATGAGAAGAAGGCCACTGACTTCACCAATCTGGGCTTTACTGATTTTAGCCATGGATCCCTCAAGCTTCATCCAACAACCTCAATGGTTTTAGTGAAAACACACAACAGAAGGAGAAGAAAAATGGGGGTTTCAGATCTCTGTGCATCGCAAGGAGAAAAACATGATGATGAGAAGGCTTCCAGCCAAGTTCTGGCCGGCTCGCACGCTTGCTGGTGAGGGAGAAAGAAAGCTGAGCTTTTCAAGCCGAGAAGGAAGGGATCCATACAGGTAGGCGTCCGACTGCTGGGAAGAAGGCTCGACGACGAGGGTCGCCTCGAGGAGGTCGGGAGCTCCAGCGACCGGGAAACATACCGACAAAGCAGGCCGGCAGGGGGGAAGAGCTCGGCATGCAGCTGGCCGAGAAAAGAAGGATGCATCACTGTCAGGTTCGACCGGCGGCTGGAGAAGCTCGGACTTCGACGAAGGTGGCCGACGGTGCGCTTCGACGGCGAAGAGGGTCGGCTACCAAGCAGCTCGGGCTAAGGTTCCTCTCGCGAGATGAAGGTGGCGGCCGAGGGTTAGGCACTTGTGATGGATAGAGGAGAGAGGTTTTATGCAATGCTTAAATAGGATAATATAATATATTTTACTTTGATATTAAATAATAATAAAAAATAATTCAGATATATGTCAATTTGTGCATTTTAGCTCGGACACGACCTCATAATGAATTGAATATTTCTCCTAGGTAAAATCAACGTTCCAGACACACTCGCGTTATTCGTTTCGTTATCCAGGGTCGCTCGGGTCACTTTTTCTGCAAACAAGCACAAATGATAATTCGCGCATTTTTAGCCCACCAACGAAGCAGTAGCAAAATAGACATCCACTATAGGTGAAATCAACGTCTCAAACGCACTCATGCAGTCTGTTTCATCATCCGGAGTCATCAAGACAACTTCGTCAACAGTCAAGCCAATTCGAACCAGTTTTGCACGTGGCGCGATGAATAACATTTGTCAATCCAATCGAACTCGTCCGAGGAGCCAAATCTCGATTGACCTTCACCTAAGTGAAAGCCAAAGCCTAGCATAATGACTCTGGCTATGTGCCCCTCAACACACGCTAAAAGGTCTCAAATGGATGTCTTGCGTCACGAAAATTAACACATGCATCAAGCAAAGTTCTATAGCGCTCGAGCGGACATCCAAACTTGCGACATCAAAAATTGATGCCAACATTAGTCTTATCATTAACACAAGCAATTATGAGATTGTTGTGTTTACTCAAATGATTAACAATTTGAACCTGGCAGCACAGAAGCACACCCAATTTTGTTCTATATTGGTTGAAGAAATGGAATAAAATCCTAGTGATAGAAGATGTCTCATCGAGTTCTCTATTAGAGACAAGTTCCATGAGCAGGTGTGGTACTTATAGATGCTTGTCACATCTTATTAGGTCGTCCTTGACAGTACGATCGTTGCACGCATTATGATAGATACAGGAACACGTATTCTTTCACAAATGATGAGAAGTGTATTACATTCTTACCTTGAAAGAAGTCTGATATAATAGGCATTCATGAGAGTTTATGAATATAGTGCCATGAACAATCTTTTTGTGGATATTGAAAGAAGCACTAGCAGAACTAACATTGGTTTTCCTAGAAGACAACGATTTCGAGGAGCTAATACCATACAAAACATAGCCCCCAATTGAGAGGGTTTCAAGTTTTTATGACTTAAATTCTACTACTAGGTTGTCACTATTGAGGGAGTTCAAGCATCCATCACTTCAAATAGAGATAAAATTTTTTGAGTTATTTCTAGAAGATTTTATGAGCAAAGTTGAGTACTAAGTTTCAGTTCAGTTCAACAACACATCAATAGACAGATGATCAGACATAAATAGTGAAACATAGCTTTGGAAATCTCTTTAGATATTCTATGGAAAAGAACATCGGATAGTAAGATCATTGTTCTTTCAAAGAAAAAGAATAAACCTCTCCAAGCTAGGGAGAATGACGTGGGAGTACTCTCGTGTGGTTCCGCAGGATCCTACAACCCCGCTTATGCAGGATTCAATAGGGCAAGAATCATATCTCGTAACTTTTCTTGAAAACAGAAAGTCGGATGGGACTCTTTTACAATCATTTTAATATTAGTCTATTTAGAATTAGTGTCTATTTTATGCCTTAGTATAGATATGTTACTTATAAGCTAGTTTATAAACTTTTGCTTGATTATTATTATTTAGAGACTTTTATCCCTATGTTCTCGTACTTGGACAATTGTAGCCTATTTTTCTTTAAGCGTTGAATTTGTATCTTGAAGATAATAGTTGTTGGAATCTCCTCTTCATCCGTACATCGCCATTTGCCAAGCTATTTCCAGTAAAAAAACCACTGAATTGTTGTTCTGACATTCAATTTGTTATCCAATAGCAACTTTTCGTCATTCCTCAACCATCGTCATCATTCCCATTTCTGTTTCTCATCCCACAACTCATCTAACTCATTTCCTAACCTCCATACACCATTTAGTTGCCCTAGTTCAGTGTCAATGAGGTGTTGAGAAAGTTATTAAATCTCACAAATCATGTCCTCCGCACTTTGGTTCATGGATGAAAGTTATTAAATCTCACAAATCATGGATGACATTCAATTTAGTTACCCTAGTTCAGTGTCAAAATGTCCATGTGAAGTTGGCAACTTTGCAGCGGCCTCACTTTGGGCAATTTAATTCAAAGTTAGAAGGGGAAAATTATCTTTGGAATTATCAAAAGCATAATAATAAAAAAAAAATATTCATCGAAAACTATATTTTAATTATAATCAATGCTATTTATATCAGATCTCAGCTTCAATCTAAATTAAATAAGAGAACATAAAGGAAACATTGCTTTTAAACATTAAAAGCTAATGCAATAAATCATCCTAAAATCAAATTACAACTTTCCAAAAAAACAAAAAAGATCCCACATATCCTACAGAAACGTAGATTGATATTCAACAAGGAATTTCTCATCTCGCATAAAGACATGTCTCAGCTCCTCAAATCAACTAAGTTTTATTTTTATTATTATTAACAGAATAATATCTACAAGATATGAGGGAACATTATATTTGCAACAATATCAATATTAAATTTTTAATAATAACAAATAGCTCTAGGAAAAAAAAAATTACCTACCCATGGCTTCGGGGATCCTTAACCTGATTCCCCTTTCTGGATTCAGCACTGGAGTATTGCCCGACCATCCGGGCATGTGGTACTGATGCTTCACCCTTTGCAAGAGCCTGAACGTTCTCCAGCAAATATTTCTTAGGAAGCCTGCCTACAATGTTCCCCTCCTCATCCCCATTTCTGTCCAAGAAGGCAAAATGTGGGATTCCCTCCACGCCAAATTCATCAAGCTCCTGCTCCCACTTTGTGTTATCAACATTCATCATGACAAAGTTGACACGGTCCCTGAGAGATAATGATCATTTTTTTTTGATAGAATAAAAAGAAAATAAATGTACATGTTATGCGCATATATGAAAGAATTTGTTATAGAATCCTCCTGCAGCTTAAACACTAAATAAAGAAGGAATCAAGGAACTCACTTGTACTGCTGTNAAGGAACATAGCAAAGAGGAAGCAAAATCATAGATAAAAGAAAACGAGGCTAAGCTCGTATAAAGGGGTCTTCCAATAAGTCACCTTGAACAAGTGTGTGAAGATGAGTAGGAGGATTGGAATAAATCGTAATGTCAGAATGCCCGTTTTTAGCCAACCAATCCACAGGGGAATTACCCTCTCTATGTATAAAAGTGTACTGAATATTTAATTTGGTGGTGTCCACAATATTTTTGATATGTTTCAAAAGAGTTATAAGATACCACAGAGGCTTCAGCCTTCCCATTAAAATGTTAAACAAGCTTTGAGAACCCATTTCCACCACCATATTTAAGAAACCAAATGGGATAACAACTTCCATTGTAGCTAAAATAGTTAAAGTTTCAACTTCCATGGGGGAAGAAACAAAACAAGGGGAGGCAAAAAGAAAAAGAAAGCAATGCATTTCCCATTCATATATCAAAACAGTCCACCTATTCCTGCAGCTTCCCCTGAGGACTACCATCGATATTTGCTTTGATCTAATCTTGGAACGGTGGTCTCCAATTTATTAAAATTGGTTTCCTACCACTTCCTGATTGAAACATATTAGATGCACCATTAACTACACTATTAGCAGCTCTCCAAGCCTTAAGGATGTTAGCCACACTAAGAGCAACAATAGTAGAAGGGGTATGATGAAAAGCTTCATATTTTTGGCTACTTCTAGCCACCCAAATAAACCACAACACAATTAAAGAGAAATAGAAAAGCTTTTATTTGGAATGTTATTTTTCTTTCCAAATATGAAGGATGCTATTCAAGCGAAAATTAGAGGACCAAGTTATGCCAAAGCAGCTCCTCATCTTACCCCACACCTTCTGAGCAAAAGGGCAATCATAAAAAAATGATAAGAAGATTCAATCTCTTTCCTACAAACATAACAAAAGGAGGCAAGTCTCAAGCCTTTCATTTTAAGTATATCATCAAGAAGAAAAAAAGTTGTGAAATAATCTCCAAAGAAAGGAGGAAATAGAAGGAGACATATACTGATTCCAAGTATAAGTGCTCCAATTCTAAGGAGGATAATTGTATAAATTAGAATAATGCATTTTAGTGATAGAAACTCTAGATTGAAATTTTCAAATGGGCACATCCTTAGTATTAACATAAATCAGGATACGACCAGTAGAAGGAGCCACCTCCCCATCTAAAGAGAACAATTTAGGTCAAGTTCCAGCTTCCATCTTACCAACAGTCAGAAACACTAAACTCAACCTCAGGTAATGAGTGATGCAAGTTTGAAAAAGTAGTGGATCACCAATGGTCGTGCCAAAAGGAAATTCTCTCATCCCACACATCCCAAAATATAAAATGAGAGGCAATATTTTTAGCAAGAGTAATGGCCTTCCAAATTTTAGAATCCCTAGTTTTCCATAAGATAATGGAAGGATGACAATAATTGCATTATTTGTGATGCTTAAATTAGGCCCATAAGGATTTTCTAGCCCTAAATTTGAACCAAAGCTTGCACATGTTGATGTCAATAATTTGATGGAGAGCTTTAACTGAGGAAATAGGTTTGATATTATTTTTCAAATTAGTCCATATCTTAGAAGATCTATTGCTTTGCCATAGAAACCTGTTGAAAAGCACCTCCAGAGTTGCTTGAGTGCTCTTTTTAGATTTAAGAAGTTGCATCGAATAAAGGGGTAGGCTACATAATACACTTTTTAAAAGTGTAAGCCTATCGCCCTTAAACAAGAAATTTTTTTTCCAATCATTGATTTTGGGTTTAAATTTTTCAACAACATCATACATTTTTATTTGCTTCTTCCTTCCCCTTAGGAGCTAGTGGAAGATTGGCGATTTTAAAACCAGTGCAGGTAGAAGCCCAGCGTTAAATATTATGGTTTACTTTGTTGCCAAAATAGATAGAGTATTTAGCCAAATTAAAGCGGAGATCTGAAGTATGCTGAAAATCCTCCAAGAGGGACATAATAGCTTTGATAGCAGGTTTACTAGCATTAGAGAACAAAATTGCATCATCAGCATATGTAAGGTGGCTAATCATCATTTAGGATTTATGAGAGAACTGAAATGAGGATGGTTTAATTACATTTTTTTAAGCATCCTTGCAAGGTAATCAAAAGCAATAATAAAAATGGTAGGAGAGAGTGGATCTCTTTGTGCCCTTATTAGTAGAAAAGAAACCATAAGATTTACCATTGACAAGCCAACTGTAATGGTTATTAGCTAACCATCTTTTTATAAGTAAACAAAAATCCCTTTTAAAGTCCTTAGATTGCAAAGTGTTAAGAATGAAATCCTAACTAATACTATCAAAAGCCCTTTTGATATCGGGTTTAAAAACCATGTTACCCCCTCTGCACTTTTTGTCATGATCTTCAATCTTTTCTTGAGCTAGAAGGATATTATCAATAATGTCTCTGCTTTTGATAAAAGCATATTGCTGAGGAGAAATAAAATGGGGGAGGTGAGGTTGAAGCATACTAACAATAAGCTTACTCAAAAATTTAGGAAGTACCATGGTTAGCGAGACTGGAAAAAAATTGTCCCAATTGATTTTCTCATTACATTTGAGAATAAGAACAATCAAAGTAGAGATAAAATACTGGCTAGGATCATCACCAAGGAAGAAGCTCTGAAGAACAAGAATGACCTCCTTCTTTATAATGTCCCAACATTTCACGTAGAAGAAAGTAGAAAAACCATCAGGACCAAGGGACTTGTTTGAATTTATAGATTTTAAAGTTGAAAAAATTTCATTTTCATCCGAAACTTGAGACAAAGAGAGATTATTGTAAATAAAATCATAAAAAAAACATTAGAATGAACAAGGTTAACTTGTGAAGTAGATTCATAATAATCAGTAAAATAAAGCGCTACATTTTCACCAATCTCATCCAAATCAGTTAAAAAGTGGCCCTCGGCATTTTTAATCTNTTGAGGAAATAGGTTTGATATTATTTTTCAAATTAGTCCATATCTTAGAAGATCTATTTCTTTGCCACAGAAACCTGTTGAAAAGCACCTCCAAAGTTGCTTGAGTGCTCTTTTTAGATTTAAGAAGCTGCATCGAATAAAGGGGTAGGCTACATAATACACTTTTTAAAAGTGTAAGCCTATCGCCCTTAAACAAGAAATTTTTTTTCCAATCATTGATTTTGGGTTTAAATTTTTCAACAACATCATCCATTTTTATTTGCTTCTTCCTTCCCCTTAGGAGCTAGTGGAAGATTAGCGATTTTACAACCAGTGCAGGTAGAAGCCCAGCGTTAAATATTATGGTTTACTTTGTTGCCAAAATAGATAGAGTATTTAGCCAAATTAAAGCGGAGATCTGAAGTATGCTGAAAATCCTCCAAGAGGGACATAATAGCTTTGATAGCAGGTTTACTAGCATTAGAGAACAAAATTGCATCATCAACATATGCAAGGTGGCTAATCATCATTTAGGATTTATGAGAAAACTGAAATGAGGATGGTTTAATTACATTTTTTTAAGCATCCTTGCAAGGTAATCAAAAGCAATAATAAAAATGGTAGGAGAGAGTGGATCTCCCTGCTTTGTGCCCCTATTAGTAGAAAAGAAACCATAAGATTTACCATTGACAAGCACACTGTAATGGTTATTAGCTAACCATCTTTTTATAAGTAAACAAAAATCCATTTTAAAGTCCTTAGATTGCAAAGTGTTAAGAATGAAATCCTAACTAATACTATCAAAAGCCCTTTTGATATCGAGTTTAAAAACCATGTTACCCCCTCTGCACTTTTTGTCATGATCTTCAATCATTTCTTGAGCTAGAAGGATATTATCAGTAATGTCTCTGCTTTTGATAAAAGCATATTGATGAGGAGAAATAAAATGGGGGAGGTGAGGTTTAAGCATACTAACAATAAGCTTACTCAAAAATTTAGGAAGTACCATGGTTAGCGAGACTGGAAAAAAATTGTCCCAAGTGATTTTCTCATTACATTTGAAAATAAGAACAATCAGAGTAGAGATAAAATACTTGCTAGAATCATCACCAAGGAAGAAGCTCTGAAGAACAAGAATGACCTCCTTCTTTATAATGTCCCAACATTTCACATAGAAGAAAGAAGAAAAACCATCAGGACCAGGGGACTTATTTGACTTTATAGATTTTAAAGTTGAAAAAAATTCATTTTCATCTGAAACTTGAGCCAAAGAAAGATTATTGTAAATAAAATTATAAAAAAAAAACATTAGAATGAACAAGGTTAACTTGTGAAGTAGATTCATAAAGATCAATAAAATAAAGCGCTACATTTTCACCAATCTCATCCAAATCAGTTAAAAAGTGGCCCTCGGCATTTTTAATCTTTAAGATACAATTCATGTTTCTTCTATGCTTTAGGGTGACATAGAAATAATTTGTTTTTCTATCACCAGCAGTAAAGGAGAGATCATTAGCTTTTTGTTGTAGTAAATTTTTTTCCATATTTATGGCATGTAATAAAGACAGATGAGCATGAGCCACCAAATCCGCCAATTCAAGGGTACAAATATCTTGAGCCTCGAGCTGATCAACTTGAAGTTGAGCTTTAAAACCTTATTGTGAACATTGCCAAAAACATGATGATTCCATTTTTTGAGATGAGCGACCAATTTTCTATGTAATTGCCATAGAATAAACCATAAAGTACCGACGCCTTCAAAGCTCCAAGCCTATTGCACAATACTTAGAAATGTGTCATAAGAAGTCCAAATATTATGAAATTTAAATCTAGATATAGTAGGCTTTTCAATAAATTCAAGAGTTAGAAGAATAAGATTATAATCGGAAGATGCATGGCTTAAATGTTGAACCCTACTAATAGGAAAATGATTGAAAAAATAGAGTTAGCAAATAAACAATCAAGCCTTTGTAACAAAAATCCTCTCCTCTAAGTATAAGGTGGTCCAAAAAAGCCTTTCAAAAAGACCAGCTCCTGAAAATGAATTACAAAAATGATTAAAGAGAGAAGTATCACATATGCTCCCACCTTTTATCTCAGAAGGTTTCATAACCATGTTAAAATTCACACCAACAAACAAATATTCAGCGATAGTATCACCAAAAATTTCTAATTTATGCCAGAGTAGGAGTTTCTCATATAGAAGAGAACTGGCATAAACAATGATAACATGGGTCTTTCGCCCTGGAAGTCTACTAACTGGTAGGATCCTCCTGTGTAGACCTCTTCAATGACAAATGGTCCCTCCCAAGTTGGCTCGAATTTTCTACCTATTTTGTGGCATGCAAGAATAGGCCTTTTGAGCACAAGTACGAGGTCACCAACTTTGAAGTGTGCAAGAATAGGTCTTTTGAGCACAAGTACGAGGTCACCAACTTTGAATGTCCTTGGGCGGCCAATTTGTCATGGGCATGTACCATCTTTGCTTGGTAAAGCTCTAAATGTTGTTATGATTCTAGTTGTTTTCTTTTGAGACTCTCCAGTTCTTCAAGTCTGAGTTTTTCACTTTCTTCCATTGTGAGTTGGTTGGCAACAGCAACTCTAAGAGACGGTGTCTGGATTTCTAGTGGTAGCACGCCCTCGGAACCTTACACAAGCATATAGGGTGTACACTGAGTGGGATCCCTGAAAGTCATCCGGTAAGCCCACAAGGCTTCTAATAGTTTGTTGTGCCAATCTCTTTTATTTTAATCCACTATTTTCTTCAAAATATGTACCAATATTTTGTTGAAGGCTTCAGCCAGACCATTTGCTCTAGGATAGTAAATCGTAGAGTATCTTCAATCTATCTCATGTCTTTTAACAAAATTGCTGATCTTTGTGCATCTAAAATTTGTCCCATTGTCAGAAATTATTCTTCGTGGTACTTCAAAATGGTAGACAATTTGGCTTTTGAAAAATTAAAGGACGTGATGTGCCATAACCTCACGTAACGGTACTGTCTCTGTCCATTTGGAGAAATAATTTGTAGCGGTAAGTATAAAACTTTGTCCTTTGGAATATGGAGGGTCTATTAGACCTATTATGTGTGTGCCCCAACACTCAAATGGCCATGAGGAAATAGTTGAGTGTAGAACATTTGGAGGTTGGTGTAAGACCACCCCATGCACTTGGCACTGATGACATCTTCTGGCTGTATCCGTGCAATCAGACATCATTGTTGGCCAATAGTACCCGAGTCTTTTGATCTTCATCTTCATTTTTTGCCTTAACTGGTGTGCACCACATAATCTTTCATGTACTTCTTTGACAATATTCTGTGTCTCGACTCTGCTCAAACACTGTAGCCACATCTGGTCGAATGATCTTCTGTAGAGAATGTTTCCCATCAGGGCATAAGACATGGCTCTTCTTGTGATATGATGCACTTCAAAATTATCTTCTGGCAGCTTTCCAGTATGCAAATATTCTATTAATGGCTTGCGCCAATCTTCATTGATGTCCACAACTGTCTTTATTTTTTCTTCTTTTTCGAGCTTGTATAGAGTTTTGAGGTCGATCTGAGACAAAACTTGTTTTACTTGCACTGTGATTTCAATGAAATCCTCCAGAGAACATGCCATTTCTTAGCAAGTTTTGTTAGAGCGTCGGCATGGGCATTATCTCCCCAAGGAATCCGGTAGAAAGTCACATCGGGAATCTGCTCCAAGAGCTTCATCGTGTACTAATGGTATTATGCTAATATTGGTTTCAAAATTCTATATTATTCGGCGACTTGTTGGATAACAAGTTGGGTCGCCATTCATGGAAATGTTTGTTATATCCATTGGGATTTCCATTCCCAATCCGGTGATTAAAGCTTCATATTCTGCTTCATTGTTAGTGCACAGCTCTGTCAGGTGGTATGAGAACCTTAATATAACCTTACCTGACATGATAAAGATCAAACCGATCCCTGCTTTGCCTGGTATAACTATGTTTGATCTTTTATCTTTTCTGGCTGATCAAGCACCATCGAAGTACATCTCCTAGCGTTGCGCACTGGAGAATTTCATTTGTAATATTTGCTCGTTTGGTAACTCATCGTTGAGAGAGGACCTAGCTGGCAGTGGGTGTGCAGTGAGAAAGTCTGCTAGTATATGTCCCTTGATAGCATGGAGGGGAACAAAAGTTATATCAAATTGTAATAAGATCATTGACCATCTTGCTAGACGTCCGAAAAGTGTTGATCGGGTCATCAGATATTGCAATGGATTAACTTTTGAGATTAGGGTAATCTTATGAGAAAGCATGTAGTGTTTAAGCTTTTGAGAGTTAAAAATCAATGCCAGATAATGCTTCTCAATAGGTGGATACCTTATCTCCGTCGGAATTAGGGGACAACTCAAGTAGTAGATTGAATTTTCTTTACCCTCATCATTGACTTGGGCTAAGAGGGCTCCAAGAGAGTCGTCTAAGGCCGCAGTATAAAGTATCAACGGTTTTCCTGGGATAGGGGCTGCCTAGATAGGAGGTGTCATTAAATATTATTTAACGTCCTTGAAAACCTGCTGGTATTTCTCTTCCCAAATAAATTTGGAGTCCTTTTTAACTAATGCCGACAAAGGCTGACACCTACCTGAGAGATTAGAAATAAAGCATCTCAGATATGCCAACTTCCCCTAGAAGGAACGTAGTTGTTTCAAGGTTTTAGGAGGAGAAATTTCCCGGAAGTAACGCCGAAGGCGCACTTTAAGGGATTCATTTTAAGGCCTTATCATCGTAACCATTCAAACACTATCCTCAAATCGTACAAATGGTATATTTTTCATTTACTTTTGATGACAAAATAATCCATGTAGCATTCTACAGTGTTATGGATAAGGTCATCAAAAATCTTCATCATCTGCTATGTTGCTCCGGTGTTCTTTAGGCTGAGTGGCATCACTGTGTAGCACAAAATTCTAATTGGTATTCTAAAGGCTGTAAGTGCTGCAACCTCGGGAGCCATCTTGATTTGGTTGTATCTCAATGATCAGTCCATGAAAGAGAAGATTTCATGTGTAGAAGCGATATCCACCATCATTTCTGGAATTGGTACTGGAAACTCGGCCTTTGTATATACTTTGTTCAAATCTTTGAAGTCGACACAAACACGGATCTGTCCATTTTTCTTTTTAACAGGTACAATGTTAGCCAACCACGTGGGGTATTGCTGTTATTTTACAAAGTTGGCGTCTATTAATTTCTTCACCTCGGCGATGACTTGTTGTTCTATTTTGAGGTGCATTTTCCTGGGAGCTTTTTTTACTGGGGTTATATTCTTGTCCACCCCGAGTTTATGGACTGCAACTTCTCCGGACACTCCTGGCATTTCATCATAGCTCCAAGCAAAGTAATCTTTGAATTCTATTAATAGTTTGATCAATTCTGCAAATTCTTCGTCATTGAGTAGAGAACTTATAAATGTAGGTCGAGGTTGNTTGCGGACACTTCTGGCATTTCATCATAGCTCCAAGCAAAGTAATCTTTGAATTCTATTAATAGTTTGATCAACTCTGCAGATTCTTCGTCATTGAGTAGAAAATTTATAAATGTAGGTCGAGGTTGTTCTTCAGTCTTGAGGTTAATCACTTTATATTTATCAATGGTAGATTTAATTTCTTCCTCAAATTCTGGCGGAGCATCTTCTATTAGTTGATCAGTAGAGTCATCCTCTTTATTAAGGCAGTCCTCTTCTGACTCACCGGTAACAACCATGCAAAATTCAGAAGCATCGAATGGTCCGACTGTACCAAATCCAAGACCCTCTTTTGAATTTGGAGTTCAAGTTTTACCATTCCATAATTTTTCAAAAAGTTGAAATTTATTTTTTNTTTATCAATGGTAGATTTAATTTCTTCCTCAAATTCTGGCGGAGCATCTTCTATTAGTTAATCAGTAGAGTCATCCTCTCTATTAAGGCGGTCCTCTTCTGACTCACCAGTAACAACCATGCAAAATTCAGAAGCATCGAATGGTCCAACTGTACCAAATGCAAGACCCTCTTTTGAATTTTGAGTTCAACTTTTACCATTCCATAATTTTTCAAAAAGTTGAAATTTATCTTTTGGCATGGTTTTGGTAAGTGTCCCTGTTGAATTAACTTTTGAACACAATGTGAGAAGTAACCAAAAAGCAATTCCATTAATTCAATAGAATCACCATCCAAATTTACATGTTTTTCAAGCTCAATGGAGGTAGAAGCACGATAAAATTTGATCGGCTTTGAACTAATTCCTTGACCTCTAAAGTCTTGACCTTTTGAGGGAGAATCAGAGTGAGGGTCATAGTATTCACATAGTGGTTTATCCAATCATACATTGTTTCATATTCATTTTTTCTCTGTATCTTCTAAGGATATCTCGTACTGAGGTCTCTTTCATCTTTTCATCATTATCTCATCTTTAGAACTGTCTTTCTCGCCAATGTTGATGGTTGGCCTAGTCCATTCAACGATTAAGTTGATCCTTCCTCATTCACATCCCTGGCCTCGACCTCGGATGCGCAAACTGAAAGAACTTTCACTAACTCGTTGTAATGGAGTGGTGGAAGATCGCTGAAGTGGAGTTGAATGGCCTCCTCTTCTTAATTCTTCTGAACTTTCATCTTTGTTTGTGATAACTTCACGAGAGAAGACAATCCTTTTTGGAGGCGCGTAGTAAGCAGCATCTTCATGGATACCAACTTCATGTACTGAAAATGGTTGTAGGTCTCCTTTGATGCAATTTTCTTAACCATCTTTGTGGTATTTGATGCACTAGTGTAGAGATGGAACCATATTGTGCTCATGAATCCATGGTCAACCCAGTAGAGCATTAAAAGAGGTCTTGGTGTCAATGATATGAAATTTAGCTGTTGTTACAAGTTCTCCAACCTTCATAAGTAATGTAATTAATCTGAGGGCTCTTTCTCCCTTTTGGTTGAATCATCTTAACGTCATTTTATCAGTCGTAAGCTCTTAAGCTTCAATATCCAAATAGGCCAATGTTCATAGGCTCATTAAGTTAAGAGATGCTCCAGGATCTACTAACACTCCGGACAACACAAATCTGCCAGTGTTGACGAAGATGTAGAGTGGACAGTTGTGGTCTGCGGTACCGAGCAACAAGTCTTCATCTGTGAAGGTTACCCAAGGTTGTTCTTTCAATGAACAAACTTCATTTTAGGATGTGTTGGCCAACTGAGCTAAGCAAATTTTTGGGTCAAGCAAAGCTAAAACCAGAGACTCTCTCATCTCTTTTGACAGGATCAGAGCGTCGTAGATGCTTAATCGGTCCGGCAACTTCCTAAGATGGGCTAGCACGTTGTAGTCTACTTTGTATGATTCCTTGATTTTGTCTTGATNGGATAATATTTCTTGATTTGTATGGAGAGAAAAGCAATTCCCCAGCAGAGTCACCAGAAGCTGTTGGCACTATTTTTAGTTTGAGTTGCCCGTAAGTAGCTGTCAGTCACCAGAATCAAAATCCTGTCGCCCGCTTCGGAAGGACGCTTTAATTTACATATAGATTCAAGTTTAGAAAAATATAAAATCAAACTGACCCCATATTTTTCATAGTTTAAATGAAAGAGTGCTTTACCTCAAACCCTGTATTTATCCCAAGGGATAAACACAAGACTTGAGGATGAGGCTCAATCAAATAAGCTAAGAAATATATGACGTATGTTTGGTTAGTAAAACCAATTTATTTGCCGACAAATTCCCCTATTTAATATGAAAATTTAAATAGGGTTTATTTTAAGTTGGGTTCGGAAAAGCATCCTATAAGGGCAATCCCCTATAGTTAATTACATCTTAAATGACTGAAATCATTTAAGAATACTCTCAATAAAAATCAGGAAATATTATCNCTGTATTTGATTGAGGACCTTCTTGAGTTCATCCTAAGTTGTACTCCATCCCTCTATTCCAGTATATGGATCAATTTGGGAGATTGGCTCAGCTCAAATCCTATTTATGGAACCTTTTTCAGGTTCTTTTAAATATTCTTTTGGCATTGTTATGTTCACTTCTTTAAGGTTCCGCTCGAGCCAGTCTTTAAAGATGAAGCATTTTTCTATAGTGTGCCCAAGCAACCGGTGGTATGCGCAATAATTTGGTTCATTCTTCTTATCCACCTCTTCGGGCTTCTTCGGATCTGGTAGTCTGAACTCTGGCCTCTTCATCAGACTTCTAAATATTTTAGGTATGGCTTCATCTTTGAAATATTACACCATTTTGCGTCATTCTAACAGGGACATTTTCTTATCCCCTATTCAAGGTGATCCCTCTTGAGGCGGTCCCTGGTTAGATTGACTATTCTATTTCTGAGCATACTGTGATGAAGATTGGCGAGGATCTTCTGTATATATTTTTATCAACTGCTTTCTTTTATCGATGATCGCTACTACTCCTAATTTCTTTTCAAACACTCTGGTCACCTTAGCCTTTCGTGTGGCTCCATGTGCTTAATTTTCTTTTGAAGACTGCTGGCTTTACTGAGTAGCTTCTTGAAGGATTTGATGGTGAGCCCATGAGCATGAAAGCTAATGGCCTATGAATGCTCTTGAGTAGAATTTCAATTTGCATGATGTTCCTGTAGCTGAGGTTCACATTTCATACTAAGGTTTATCCACCTCAAAATATAATCCACCAAAGTCTTGCTAGGCTTTTCTTTTTCCATCATGAGCTCTCCAATAGACACATGGTGTTGTTTCCCGGTAAATCTTTTCACAAACAGTTGTTTCAACTCAGAAAATGTTTTAACTAAACCATTGGGCAAGTCAGAGTACCAGTCAAAAACAATTCCTGACAAGCTGCTGATGAACTGCTGGAAGAGTAGAGCTTCATTATTTCTCGTGTTGACACAGTTGGCTCGGAAATGTGCTATATGTTGTCTGGGATTTCCAGTCTCATTAAATATCTTGAAGTTTGGGGCCACAAAACCCTTAGGGAAAGGCATGGCATTAAATTCCTCCGGGTAAGGTCTACCCTTTAGAACTAATTCACCACCCTTAAATTGGGTTAAGGCATCCCACACTTGTTCAATCATTTGCTTGAATTCTTTTTCTAGTATAACACTTGATGGAGAATTCTTTCTATGTTGCTCATCTCTATTTGCTGAAGCAATCTCTCTTCTTTCTTCTGTGAAGTGTATAATTTCTGGTTGATTAATATTTGGAGAAGCCAATTGCGGTGCTTGTGATTGACCCTAAAAAGTGTCCATAGCAGTCATGGTTACGGTCATTTCTTCTATTCTTTTCTCCAGTAGACTAACTTGCTCATCCCATAGGAGGACAGCCATACACAATTCATCTACGACATTTTCTTTGGTGTGAGGTTGAGCCTCGCACGCAGATGTGGTGGCTCTTGTTTCAATTACATGGACATCCATTAAATCTTCTTCCAAGTAATCATTGTAATCAAAATCTTCATCATTACTATTGACGGAAACTTCATGTTCTCGAGCTAACTCGAAAATCTTGATCCTGAGTTTCTCAACTTTCTCTTCAATTATTGATTCCTTGATCACTTTAAGATCTGGAGGATCTGATGGACATCCTCAACTTGTTTCTCCATCTCGCTGGTTATTGTTATTTTAAAAATATATTTGTTTGGTATGTTTTAAACACTATGGGATATTTCATACGCTAGTTTCATTCCAAGTAATCAATATATATTTTGTGCAACTGATGTCAGATATTTCATACGCTAGTTTCATTCCCTATCCTTGTCCCGCGGGTTCACTGTAATGTACATTTTCCTTTTTCGATGATGATGTCTTAGGACGTAGTGTCTTAGTAGAAACATTTGTATGTCAAGGGAAAGTATGCTCCCCATGGTGTATACCAGCTACAGTGTCAGGTAATCATCTCGTCTTTGCCTTTGGGATTGTAAAAATGTCTCCATAATGGGTGACGGGTAAGGTTTTCAGACCCGATCTCGACTTAACCGGTCGACGACCTGCTGTCCCAATGGCAGTATAATCAGTATTAATCACTGTGGTATCAACTTTGTTCCCTAAATGGAACCAAACAAGGATGCGAGTAGGTGTCACTCCAATTATCTTGGGAGACTGCCTGACGAACTTGACGCCCTTCAAAATTTCCTTCTTCATGCGAAGGGAAATTTCATGTCCCACTTGTTTAAATAACTCGCTAACTGAACATCCTTCTTTGATAGCTAGCCTTTTGAAAACTGCACTAACTCGGGTGATAGGAGTGAACTTCTTTCTCTCCTCACCATGTCCATGAAGTGGTGGTAATGTGGCAACAATTCTCCGGATACTCTCATATCCATCGGTATCCTTCAGAGGATGGAATCTACTCTCTTATAGCAGTGGATAAATTTCCGGTGACACTTCCTTAACTTGATGAGGCTCCTCCTCAATGGGTGTCTCCTTGGGAGCCTGGGAATTGATGGCCCTTTGAACCCTTCTGTTACGGTTCCTTTTTTCAGTTCGGTTCAACAGTACAGTCCTTGAACTTGATCCGATTTCAAACATGGGTGGTGGGACAGTTAATCCCTCAGTTGGATCCTCAATAATCATTACTTCCTTCCCTTTAGCAGCAACGAGGATAGTCATTTTAGCAGGTACTGTAACGGCAGTATTTTTAGACTTCTTGCAGGCAGGGAAGACTTGAAGGCAGTTTAGGTTGAATTCTGCAAACAATTCTTGCATTTCTGGTGCGGCGATCTTCATTACCACAAATAGGGCTTTCTCAAGGATGACCTCAAGATCTTCTAATCCATCTCCAAATTTGATGGTAGGAGAGAGGTTACGGGCTTCGTGGCTCATTGGCAGGTTGCAAGAAAAGGTTAGCGTCTGGCAGGCCATTGCAGGAGGCTTTAAAACAGAAAGTTTCAGGATTAGCTATATGGCCAAAAATTCCATAATTTTTCACTGCAAGCACTGAAAATAGAGGTTGATCTATAGACAAGGCGGGTCTTAATTTATGGCTATTTTAAAATTTTGTAAATTTTATTTAATGTAAGAAAATTTTAAAGTGTGCGCAGCACAACACGATTTTGTTTAATTTGTAAAGTAGCAAATCAAATTTGGAAGGGAGATGTGAAGTAATTTNTGACCTCGGATGCGTAAACTGAAAGAACTTTCACTAACTCGTTGTAATGGAGTAGGGGAAGATCGCTGAAGCGGAGTTGAATGGCCTCCTCTTCTTAATTCTTCTGAACTTTCATCTTTGTTTGTGATAACTTCATGAGAGAAGACAGTCCTTTTTGGAGGTGCGTAGTAAGCAGCATCTTCATGGATATCAACTTCATGTACTGAAAATGGTTGTAGGTCCCTTTGATGCAATTTTCTTGACCATCTTTGTGGTATTTGATGCACTGGTGTAGAGATGGAACCATATTGTGCTCATGAATCCATGGTCAACCCAATAGAGCATTAAAAGAGGTCTTAGTGTCAATGATATGAAATTTAGCTGTTGTTACGAGTTCTCCAACCTTCATAAGTAATGTAATTAATCTGAGGGCTCTTTCTCCCTTTTGGTTGAATCATCTTAACATCATTTTATCAGTCGTAAGCTCTTAAGCTTCAATTTCCCAATAGGCCAATGTTCATAGGCTCATCAAGTTAAGAGATGCTCCAGGATCTACTGACACTCTGGACAACACAAATCTGCCAGTGTTGACGGAGATGTAGAGTGGACAGTTGTGGTCTGCGATACCGAGCAACAAGTCTTCATCTGTGAAGGTTACCCTAGGTTGTTCTTTCAATGAACAAACTTCATTTTAGGATGTGCTGGCCAACTGAGCTAAGCAAATTTTTGGGTCAAGCAAAGCTAAAACCAGAGACTTTCTCATCTCTTTTGACAGGATCAGAGCGTCGTAGATGCTTAATCGGTCCGGCAACTTCCTAAGATGGGCTAGCACGTTGTAGTCTACTTTGTATGATTCCTTGATTTTGTCTTGATCATGTGGTTATTCCATTGGTGGAGGTGGGGGTATCTCTTCTCGGGTCATTATCTGCTTCCCTTCATCTGTTGGAGCTGTTCTTGGTGGTAACACTTTTCTGCTCCTTAAGTTAACTTCTGTGATTTCTTCTTTTTGAGATATCATTGTTGAATCTTCCGGTGTCTCTTCCTCATTGTCAGAAATGTCTAAGTTGATGGTAAGCGGTGTACCGTGATGCTTGAGAATTGGCTCCTCGTTATTGGTGTCGTTGTAAAAATTATCATTGATGTCTTCTTTTGACTTGACAATGAATTCATCAGACTCAGGTATAATTTGAGGATCATTTTAGGAATCAAGATTAGAGCTAAATTGGTGATAATAAGTTAGGTTATCACTAGAAACAGTTAAAACCTAGCCGAAATCACAATCATTATATTTATAAGACCCTAGAGGGACAAAAAGATAATCTTACAAAGTCAAGGGTTCGAGGATTTTCTTCCCCAAATTCGAGACAACTATTCTAGTAGAGGCAACCCCTATCCTACCCCCCGTGCTATCAATCTTTGTAGTGATGCTTTTCTTTTTCTTCTTTGTCCTTGACGATGACGGATTTCCTGACAAAACCTTCATCTTGAGCTTGCTATGCTGCAGACTCTGAATGGAGGCTTGTTTTGACGCAGATCGGATCTTGTTCAATATTTTCTTGNCTCCCTGACAAAACCTTCATCTTTAGCTTGCTATGCTGCAGACTCTGAATGGAGGCTTGTTTTGACGCAGATCGGATCTTGTTCAATATTTTCTTGGATGATCTGCTCCAGACCTCATTCCATTCTTCATCTCTGGTATATGTAGAGGATTGTTTTGATGAATCATGTATTTAATTGAGGACCTTATTGAGTTCATCCTAAGTTGTACTCCATCCCTCTGTTCCAGTATACGGATCAATTTGGGAGATTGGCTCAGCTCAAATCCTATTTATGGAACCTTTTTCAGGTTCTTTTAAATATTCTCTTGGGATTGTTATGTTCACTTCTTTAAGGTTCCGCTCGAGCCAGTCTTTAAAGATTAAGCATTTTTCTATAGTGTGCCCAAGCAACCGGTCGTATGCGCAATAATTTGGTTCATTCTTCTTCTCCACCTCTTCGGGCTTCTTCGGATCTGGTAGTTTGAACTCTGACTTCTTCATCAGACTTCTGAATATTTTAGGCATGGCTTCATCTTTGAAATATTACACCATTTTGCCTCATTCTAACAAGGACATTTTCCTATCCCCTATTCGAGGTGATCCCTCTTGAGGCGGTCCCTGGTTAGATTGACTATTATATTTCTTAGCATACTGTGATGAAGACTGGCGAGGATCTTCTGTATATATTTTTATCGACTGCTTTCTTTTATCGATGATCGCTACTACACCTAATTTCTTTTCAAACACTCTGGTCACCTTAGCCTTTCGTGTGGCTCCATGCGCTTAATTTTCTCTTGAAGACTGCTGGCTTTACTGAGTAGCTTCTCGAAGGATTTGATGGTGAGTCCCTTGAGCATTAAAGCTAATGGCCTATGAATGCTCTTGAGTAGAATTTCAATTGCATGATGTTCCTGTAGCTGAGGTTCACATTTCATACTAAGGTTTATCCACCTCAAAATATAATCCACCAAAGTCTTGCTAGGCTTTTCTTTTTCCATCATGAGCTCTCCAATAGACACATGGTGTTGTTCCCCGATAAATCTTTTCACAAACAGTTGTTTCAACTCAGAAAATATTTTAACTAAACCATTGGGCAAGTCAGAGTACCAGTCAAAAGCAATTCCTGACAAGCTGCTGATGAACTGCTGGAAGAGTAGAGCTTCATTATTTCTCGTGTTGACACAGTTGGCTCGGAAATGTGCTATATGTTGTCTGGGATTTCCAGTCTCATTAAATATCTTGAAGTTTGGGGCCACAAAAGCCTTGGGGAAAGGCATGGCATTAAATTCCTCCGGGTAAGGTATACCCTTTAGAACTAATGCACCACCCTTAAATTAGGTTAAGGCATCCCACACTTGTTCAATCATTTGCTTGAACTATTTTTCTAGTATAACACTTGATGGAGAATCCTTTCTATGTTGCTCATCTCTATTTGGTGAAGCAATCTCTCTTCTTTCCTCTATGAAGTGTATAATTTCTGGCTAATTAATCTTTGGAGAAGCCAATTGTGGTGCTTGTGATTGACCCTAAATAGTGTCCATAGCAGTCATGGTTACGGTCATTTCTTTTATTCTTTTCTCCAGTAGACTAACTTGCTCATCCCATAGGAGGACAACCCTACACAATTCATCTACGACATTTTCTTTGGTGTGAGGTTGAGCCTCGCACGCAGATGTGGCGGCTCTTGTTTCAATTACATAGACATCCATTAAATCTTCTTCCAAGTAATCATTGTAATCAAAATCTTCATCATTACTATCGACGGAAACTTCATGTTCTCGAGCTAACTCGAAAATCTTGATCCTGAGTTTCTCAACTTTCTCTTCAATTATTGATTCCTTGATCACTTTAAGATCTGGAGGATCTGATGGACATCCTCAACTTGTTTCTCCATCTCGCTGGTTATTGTTACGATGATGTCAGATATTTCATACGCTAGTTTCATTCCCTATCCTTGTCCCGCGGGTTCACTGTAATGTACGTTTTCCTTTTTCGATGATGACGTCTTAGGACGTAGTGTCTTAGTAGAAACATCAGTATGTCAAGGGAAAGTATGCTCCCCATGGTGTAGACCAGCTACAGTGTCAGGTAATCATCTCGTCTTTGCCTTCGGGATTGTAAAAATGTCTCCATAATGGGTGACAGGTAAGGTTTTTGGACCCGGTCTCGATTTAACCAGTTGACGACCTGCTGTCCCAATGGCAGTATAATCAGTATTAATCACTGTGGTATCAACTTTGTTCCCCTAAATGGAACCAAACGAGGATGCGAGTAGGTGTCACTCCAATTATCTTGGGAGACTGCCTGACGAACATGACGCCCTTCAAAATTTCCTTCTTCATGCGAAGGGAAATTGCATGTCCCACTCGTTTAAATAACTCGCTAACTGAACATCCTTCTTTGGTAGCTAGCCTTTTGAAAACTGCACTAACTCGGGTGATAGGAGTGAACTTCTTTCTCTCCTCACTATGTCCATGAAGTGGTGGTAATGTGGCAATAATTCTCCGGATACTCTCATATCCATCGGTATCCTTCAGAGGATGGAATATACTCTCTTGTAGCAGTGGATAAATTTCCGGTGACACTTCTTTAACTTGATGAGGCTCCTTCTCAATGGGTGTCTCCTTGGGAGCCTGGGAATTGATGGCCCTTTGAACCCTTCTGTTACGGTTCCTTTTTTCAGTTCGGGTCAACAGTATAGTCCTTGAACTTGATCCGATTTCAAACATGGGTGGTGGGACAGTTAATCCCTCAGTCGGATCCTCAATAATCATTACTTCCTTCCCTTTAGCAGCAACAGAGATAGCCATTTTGGCAGGTACTGTAACGGCAGTATTTTTAGACTTCTTGTAGACAGGGAAGACTTGAAGGCAGTTTAGGTTGAATTCTGCAGACAGTTCTTGCATTTCCGGTGCGGCGATCTTCATTACCACAAATGGGGCTTTCTCGAGGATGACCTCGAGATCTTCTAATCCATCTCCAAATTTGATGGTAGGAGAGAGGTTACGGGCTTTGTGGCTCGTTGGCAGGTTGCAAGAAAAGGTCAGCGTCTGGCAGGCCATTGCAGGAGGCTTTAAAACAGAAAGTTTCAGGGTTAGCTATATGGCCAAAAACCTCATAATTTTTTAGTGCAAGCACTGAAAATAGAGGTTGATCTATAGACAAGGCGGGTCTTAATTTATGGGTATTTTAAAATTTTGTAAATTTTATTTAATGTAAGAAAATTTGAAAGTGCACGCAGCACAACACGATTTTGTTTAATTTGTAAAGTAGCAAATCAAATTTGGAAGGGAGATGTGAAGTAATTTAGGACCCAGTACGGGACCCATTTAGTGGCAGACAATGCCTAGGTTGAACTAGTCCACCGACACACCTATTGGGGGTCCGACCCCACATGAAAATTTAAAGAGTCCTTAATGGCCTTCTAAACCCCTCTGTTCAATGATGGTTGAATAGCTAGTCTTGAAGTCCAAGGAGTTAGATGTACTTTACTAAGACAGAAATGGGTAAAGTATGTTAATGGAAGAAGGGTAATTTGGTCCAAGAAGGACATGGACACATTACCGATGTGTGAAGATAATATTTCTTGATTTGTATGGAGAGAAAAGCAATTCCCCAGCAGAGTCACCAGAAGCTGTTGGCACTATTTTTAGTTTGAGTTGCCCGTAAGAAGCTGTCGGTCACCAGAATCAAAATCCTGTCGCCCGCACCGGAAGGACGCTTTAATTTACATATAGATTCAAATTTAGAAAAATATGAAATCAAACTGAACCCATATTTTTCATAATTTAAATGAAAGAGTGCTTTACCTCAAACCCTGTATTTATCCCAAGGGATAAACACAAGACTTGAGTATGAGGCTCGATCAAATAAGCTAAGAAATATATGACGTATGTTTGGTTAGTAAAATCATTTTATTTTCCGATAAATTCCCCTATTTAATATGAAAATTTTAATAGGGTTTATTTTAAATTGGGTTCGAAAAAGCATCCTATAAGGGCAATCCTCTATAGTTAATTACATCTTAAATGACTGAAATCATTTAAGAATACTCTCAATAAAAATCAGGAAATATTATCTTCAAGGAGTTTCAAAGGGTAGGGCTTTTCAATGAGATAAGACGTAGAGGTGTGAAAGGGGATTGGTTCAAATTTGGAACATTTATTATAAAATCCAAAGGAAGAAGAACTAGGGGATGTCACAAATCTAGAGGAGATCCTCGGTGACTTCCCAATCTACCCTATGGTTCGGCTTCAGTTTCGAGAAAAAATATTCAAGTGTTTCATCCTGCTAATTTTATTTAATTAGGGCTTACATTTATGCGAAACGATCACACAAATAGCCTGGAAGATGTCAGGATTTAGGTCATAACGAACGACAATATCAGAATCCTAAAATGAGTTAGGGCTTAGATCAAATAGCAGAGCTATACAAATGCCTAACGAAAAGGTTGACGATTTATGTTGCGCTAGGCAGACAACCTTAAAATTCTATGCATTGTTATTTTAATTTCTAGGAAAGGAATGGTTTAGCTGGGGAAGACATATTCTGCTGTTAAAGATGGTCGTGCTGCCCACCGCGCTAGTTCCAAGTTCCTTGCCGTGACGAGTTTGAGTTTTCCAGTGTGTTAAGTTATAATGTCAAATCAGGTGGCCTTATGGTTGAAGTTCTTTAAATTTTATAGGGGCATGTTAAAGTTTATTAGAGCAACACCGGTTAGGATCCTACAGTTCCCTCGTTCCGGCACCACTATTTTCAATTGGATTCATTTAGTCCAAATGAATTTACTAAACTCAACTTAATGAGTTCCATAATTTCATTTAGACCGTGGGAAGCCTCGTTAGCAACTGTAGGTTACCTCCTCGTTAGCAACCATAGGTTACCTCCTCCAAGATGTCTTAATTTAGTTGAAGTTGTAGTTTTGTGTGATGTTTGTGATTAAATTTTTAGTTGT